>PVIJ01009184.1:0-68501 GCA_004024925.1 Scalopus aquaticus | reverse complement strand
TTTGCACACAATACATCTGATAAAGGACTGATAACAAAAATTTACAAGGAACTCACACAACTCAACAAAAACAAAGCCAATAACCCAGTCAAAAAATGGGCAGAAGAGCTCAAAAGGCACTTCTCCAAAGAAGAAAAGCAAATGGCCAACAGATACATGAAAAAATGTTCAACATCACTTATAATCAAGGAAGTGCAAATCAAAACCACAATGAGATACTACCTCACACCTGTGAGGATGGCACACATTAAAAATACAGGCAACAACAAATGGTGGAAAGGATGTGGAGAAAAAGGAATTTTTCTACACTGCTGGTGGGAATGTGAACTGGTCCAACCACTATGGAAAGAGTATGGCGATTCCTCAAACTGTTCAACATGGAGCTTCCATACGACCCAGCAATCCCACTTTTGGGAATTTACCCAAACGACACAAAAACACTAATCCGAAAGGATACATGCACCCGTATGTTCATTGCGGCACTGTTCACAATAACAAAGGTGTGGAAGCAACCCAGATGTCCAAAAATAGATGATTGGATTAAGAAGATGTGGTACATATACACAGTGGAATACTATTCAGCATTCAAAGAAGATAAACACATGCAATTTGCAGCGACATGGGTGGAATTAGAGGGGATTATACTCAGTGAAATATACCAGAAAGAAAGAGAAAAATATCGAATTGTTTCACTTATAACAGGACTATAAGGAAACCAAATAGGAGAGAGACATTGGGGGGGGGGTGCGGGGAGGGGGGTTAGCGAAGGAAAAGGGCACAAAATGGAATAGAAAAGAACACAAGGGACCACAGAGATGGATCATGGGTGAATTGGTGGTGGGCTACCCAAGGGGAATACAAAATGTAAAAGATATAAATAACAATAAAAATATGTATTGGGCCTCCTTGGTGGCGCAGCGGTTAAGCGCTGCGCTGTGGAGCTGTCGGCAGCGGCGACGCGAGTTCCACGCCTGGCCGGGGAGAATTCCACATGGTGCGGCAGACCTCTCCTACCTTGCCCGCTGCTCCCCTCAGCAGTGTATTTCTGATCTGCCTGTTCTGCTACCCGCTCCTTCTCTGGTGAACCCTGTCACTGCCCCACGCCTCTGGCCTGTACCCCAGCTTGTATGTATAAATAATAAATAAATCTTTAAAAAAATAAATAAATAATAGGTAAAAATATATATTAAAAAATGAGAATGCATATTTCTGAATGAGGGTCTGAAGGACTTTCTGTTAAGAAAAGGATACTTTTGCACATGATAATAGGTGTGATTTTAATGTTTTCAAGTATTTCTAAATTGACATTACTAAATAATTTCACTGTAAGTGGTCGTTATTTTCTGTTGCATATTAAGTGGCACTGATGAAAGCTGTTAATATAACAGGCAAGAAAGAAAAACATGTGTTGTTAATTTTATTTTTTAATGTCATTGTTACATTTTTATTTTACTCATTTATTTACAAAGTTGAATGAAAATACCTATAAATGGGGGCTGTTTTTACTGCTATGCATTATAAGATTAATTAAGCACCTGTAGATATGAATCACTGGTTTGCAAACACACATTTTTTTCTCTCACAGAGGGAATTTATTATTTTTATATATATATATATATTTTTTAAAGGTTTATTTTTTATTTTTACATACAAGCTGGGGTACAGGCCAGAGGCGTGGGGCGGCGAGAGGGTTCACCAGAGCCAGAGCAGGGAGCAGAACAGGCAGATCAGAAATACACTGCTGAGGGGAGCAGCGGGCGAGGCTGGAGAGGTCTGCCGCGCCATGTGGGATTCTCCCCGGCCGGGCGTCAAACTCGCGTCACCGCTGCCGACAGCTCCACAGCGCAGCGCTTAACCGCTGCGCCACCGGGGAGGCCCTATTTTTATAGTTTTTTAAATTATTTTTAATTCAGGTAATTTGGATACCCCCATCAGGTATTAACACAGTAGTGCACCCACCACCAGATCACCCATAGTCCACCACCTCACTCCATTGTTCTTCCTTCCCTCTTTTTTCTTACCCCACTCCATTTTGGTACTTCAGTTCTGTAATTAGATTTCAAGGAATCGTTTTTAAGTTTGCCATTATCTGACTCTAAATTTCGTTAGAATATGTTACACATATTAGAGACACCATCCAGTGATTTTCTTTCTCCTTCTAATTTGCTAAGGATTATCCCTTCGAGCTCCATACATGTTACCATAATAAATAGCGTGACTTTATCTTTATTGATCACTGAGTAATTTTCTATTGTGTATACATGTAGTATCTTTTGATCTACTTATCTGTTTTAGGGCACTTAGGTTGTTCCCATAATTTAGTTATTGAAAATAGTGCTGCAGTAAACTTGGGAATACAAGATTCCTTTCAAATTAGTGTTTTACAGTTTTTGGGTAGTTGCCTAGAGGGAAATCCTGGTACCATGGAGATGGATCACGGGTGAATTGGTGGTGGCTTGCCCAAGGGGAATACAAAATGTAAAAGACATAAATAGCAATAATAAAAAAATATTATGGAAATGTAAAAAAAATGGTAGATTAATTTTTAATGTTTTGAGACACCTCCATATTGATTTACATAAGGGCTGAACCAGTTTGCATTCCCACCAGCAGTGTAGGAGGGTTCTCTTTTTTCCACATTCTGGTCAACACTTGTTGTTTCTGATCATTTTGATGTGGGACATTCTCACAGATTTGCGGTTTTACCTCATTATGGTCTTGATTTGCATTTCCCTAATGATATTTTTTCCATACTATATATGGCTGCTTTCTCACAGCAACAACAGAGTTGAGCAGTTAATAGAGATGCTATGTCTGCAAATCCTAAAATGCATTAAATTTGTGTATCATTTAGGTAGAGGAGTTATTTTGATTTCAGTTATTACTGTTGCTCTCTTACTCCTGAACTTTAGTTTTTGAACAATGTTTTTCAGGTGACTGATCTTAAAATGGTTGATGAGCCAATGGAAGAGGGAGAAACAGACTCATGTCATGTAAGTACTCGTGTTAACTTATCAACTCATGTTTTTAAGATGTAAGGGAAGAGAATAATGGAGATGGAGAAAATGTCCTGTCAATTAGTGAAATTTCCTCACATCTGTTAAAAATAAGTAAATCCTTTATAAGACAATAGTTCAAAATGTACAACAGATTCTTTCAGAAATTCTTACTCATCAACTTTTTAAAAGAACAAATTTAATAACACAGTTAAGATTGATAATTATTTTGTTAATAAAAAAGGGATAATTTTTAGAAAGATAAATATAATCACATAGGAGCCGGCAGAAATATTTAAATTGGGTTTATCCAAAAATGTCCCCTGAAATGTTCTTGTAAAAATCAACTATCTCTGCAGATATTTGTGATGTGAATAGTTCTGAATAAAGTATTAGAGGTAAAATGTAATCTTAGCTTTATCAGCTTACTTAATATTAGTAGCTTACATTTTAATTTTGAGCATAATTAACTATAAACTATCAAAATCATCTAGAGTTTTAGCTGCACATCATATGGACTAAGAAATATAGTAATATTTATGTTGTTTATTTATAAAAGATAGAGTGAAGGAAATACAAAAAACAGTAGGGGAAGGATGTATTTCATTGTTAATAAATTAACAGGGAAATTCTATGACCCATACCAGAGGAGGAACAAAAGGTCTCTGTGTGTGTACCCATTGTTATATATAGGTGTACACACCCATTTGTATCCAACATAAACACATAGACATATAGTTATTTTCAGATATTCATCTTTCTAATTTTAATCAAAAGTGAACTAGGAAGTGCAGTTTTAGTGGAAAGACATCAAAGGTGATCAGATATTTCGTTAGGTGTGGTATGAAATACACAGTTGCTGAGGTGAGAAATTTACACCTGAAACCTATACAGTGTTATAAATGAATATTACCTCAGTAAAAAATAATAAAAACACAGTGCTAGATAGTAATACAATTTATATTAGTCAGTTAACTTCAGTGACTAGAAAGGGAGTCTGACAATTTGAACAGTAAGAAGCCTGAAATCACTTCTAGGAATTAAGTTTGTGGTCTGACTTATCTGGACTTAAAACTATGTGTTTTTACTGTGTGGTGATTCAGGTACTCATTTTATGTCAACTAAACTGCGTGAGAGATTAAGAAATACTGAACAATGTCCAGGTTAGAAAAAAAGTTAAGATTCTTCTTTAGTAGGTGACTGAGAGTAATTTTTTGTTGTCAAAATAAGCATAGTTATCTCATATTTGGTAGTTTAGGATTTATTTACTTTTATATTTTATAGGAAATGGTTGTTATTCCTTAAAACAAAATGTTATTTCCACTAATATTTTAGGAATTTTAAAAGAAGATTCACTTAACAGTTAACTTTTTTGTTGATTCCATTAGCACAGGGTCAGCAATATGGTTAGTCTCTATTTCAATTTATTTTGTTACCCAGATATGTAAATGCTACATTTAACTGAAAATGTGCATTCAAAAACACAAAATTTACTTCCTGACATTTTTATGCCCTAAGTTTCTAATTTTAGAAAGCATTCTTGACATAGGTCTCTCATAAGAATCCTTTAAAAATACTCTATCACAAGTGTGTGCTTTACTTAGCTTAACTTGTGCATTGCCATAAATAAGGAATATTTTAAGATGGAGGGCCTGCTTCCTGTGTGGTGGAATTTTCTTTCCTCTATTTGTCTTTCTATTCTGATAGACATTTATTTAGCCTTGCTGTCCTTCAGTATTTTTCTTCCCTTGCAAAGCTGGTGCTTATTCTGCTTTTTATTAATTTGACTTAAAAATATTTGGAACCCTTATACTACACACACACACACACACAACTCTCAGATAACAATTGTCCAATTAAATATTAATGGTAGCCATTATAAGGTGAAATAGCTATATGTTATACCATGAAGGATGTAAAGATAGTATAAATAAGTTCAGTAACATCATTTTTATATACGTTCTATGGTTTTTAAAATCCTCAGCTTACTCTCATAACCAAGATCTGAAATGAATAGGGTGGGTTTTATTTCCATTTTATAGATAAGGGAACTAAAACAACTTAAACTAATAAGTACAATCAAACAACCCAGATGGGAACTAGTTTGGTTTTCAGTTATTGATATAAATTGACACATTTTAAACCTGGGTATTTTTTAAAGATTTATTTATTTATGCATACAAGCTGGGGTACAGGCCAGAGGTGTGGTGGGGCTGCGAGAGGGTTCACCAGAGACAGAGTGGGGAGCAGAACAGGCAGAGCTACGGAAATACACTGCTGAGATAAGCAGCGGGCAAGGCAGGAGAGGTCTGCCATGCCATGTGGGAATCTCCCTGGCCGGGTGCCGAACTTGCATCGCTGCTACCAACAGCTCCACAGCGCAGCGCCCAACCGCTGCGGCACCAGGGAGGCCCTAAATCTGAGTATTTTATAATAGCTTATCAATGTGTACATCAATTGATAAATGTAGTTCATCCTAGTGATATTTTGACATTTGCATTATTATTACTGCTAGTCTTCTTTCAAAGTATGCTGATAATTGACTTGGGTTTCAATGACTGAATTGTTTACTGCACACAAGCCAATAGAATGGAATATAGAGCCCAGACATAAACCCACACGTACATGGAGACCTAATCTATGGCACAGGAGTGAAGCATATAGAGTGGAACAAGGGAATTCTTTTCAATAAATGACATTGGGAAAATTGGAGTGCCATAATGAAAAAGAATGAAACTAGACCACTCTCACACCATGGTCAAAAATCAACTATAAATGGATGAAGGACTGCAATGTAAGAGCAGAAACCTTAAGAGATACAGAAGAAACATAGGCAAAACACTCCATGACATAAATTTCAGAGATTTCTTTGCAGATTCATCTCCATTAGCAAGTAAAAAAAGAGAATGTAAACAACCAGGACTACATTAAGCCAAAGAGCTGCACAGAGAGGAGACCATAACTAAAACAAAGAGATACCATATGGAATGGGAGAAAATATTTGCATACATCACATCTGACAAAGGATTGATAGCTAAAATACATAAAGAGCTCATACAGTTCAACAAAATGAAAACAAATAACCCAGTCAAGAAATGGTAAAAGGGGCTAAATAGGCACTTCTCCAAGAAGACATACAGATGGGCACTAGGCACATGAAAAATTGTTCACCATCATTTATCATTAGGGAAATACAAGTCAGAACCACAATGAGATACCACCTCACACCAGTGAAAATGAGCCACATTAAAAAAGACAGAGGGACAACAAATGCTGGTGATGGGGTGGAGAGAAAGGAACCCTCTTGCAGGGTTCATGGTAATGTAGAGTTTTCCAGGCCCCATGGAACATAGTGTGGAGGTTCCTCAAAATAATAAAAATGGAACTTCCATATTACCCAGCAGTTCTACTCCAAGGTATCTATGCCAAAAATCCAAAAACTTGATTCGAAAGGAAACCTGCATTCCTACATTTATTGCAGCTGTATTTTTACCAGCCATATTGTAGAAACAACCTGTATTCCCAAAAAAAAGATGAGTGGAACGAGAAGATGTGGTTCTTCACAATGGAATGGAATGGAATACACAATGGAATACAACTAAGCAATCAAAAAAGATAAACATTCCATTTATAACACATATGAAGTTGGAAGAGATAATGCTAGGTGAAGTAAGTCAGAGGAGAAAGATAAGTCCCAGATATTGTCTCTAATATTTGGAATATAGAGAACCCAAGCTAAGAACATTGAAAGCTAATCCTTGAAAACGCACTGTAGAACCTGAAGTATCCAATGGGTGGACAGTGTGTGGTAGGTGTAGGAAGAAAAAGGAATGGAAGCACAGTTGACCGTGGTGGTAGACTATGGGTTATTTGGTGATGGGTACCTTATGGTGCTGATACCTGATGGGGATAATTCTATTGGTACCACAATTTAAAGAATAACTTATTTTAAAAATTTAAAAAACAAAGTATTTGTGAACAGATGGATGGATGTTACATTATTATACAAAAAAAAAAGCTTTAAAAATCTCTTTTCTTTTGACCTGCTTTTTGGGGGCATCTGTGCTTACTTCTACAGTTCTATGAAATTATTCTAATAGAATCATATAATATGGTTTCCTAATAGATTGTTTTCAGCTCTTTTTCTTTCTGATTGACAGATGACTTCATCCTCCTAATGAAATGTTACCAAATGAATGAAGGCAATAATACATTTTTCAATCCATTTTGTATTTTATCTGTGTTTTTCCTATGTTACAGCATTATTGGTCACCCAAAATTAAAATGATCACAGATTATATAGGTCAGAGCATACTGTTTTGGTTATTCCTGAACCTTGATATTTTTCTGTTTATCAACAATTATTATGAAATTAAAAACAATCCTAATTCATAGTTAACTTTGTCACAGATATTTTCATTTAATGGTGCACAGAAAAGTGGACCCTCCTTGGAGATTATTAAATATTAATTCCATATTGGCAACTTTGTTTATAAAAATTCACTATGGTTAAGTACTCTGTATAAGTTTACTAGGGCTGCCATAATGAAATAACACATACTGGGTGACTTAAAGTACAGAAATTTATTATCTCACAATTCTGAAGACTAGAACACCAGGATCAAGGTGTTAGGATTGGTTCCTTTCAAGGCCTCTCTTTACTTATAGAGAACCCTCGTCTTACTTTGCCTTTACATGATTTTTATTCCCTCTGTTTGTCTAGTCTAATCTCATCATCTTAAAAAAATAACAATCTTAGTGGACATAAGGACATAACCTCCCCCAGTGATTCCATTTTTACCTTCATTATCTCTTTAAATCCCTATTTTGAAATATAGGCACATTCTAAGATATTAGCGTGGTAGGATTTAAGCATATGAATTTTGAGGGTACACAAGTAGCCCATAACATATTGTGTACCTTTGTTTCATTAAGAGGTATGTTTCTGGCAAGATTTTCTAACTTCAATTCCACATTTTATCTTTGTATCCTAAGTGTATAACACAGTGCTGATACTAAGTGCTTTGTGAATGTTGATTTTTTTTGAGTGTGAATAATAAAAAGGATTGTATACATGGGAAGATGAGATGGTAATATTACAACTTTATTATACTAGAATAGGGAAATATTTTCAAGGTGACTCACTCTTAGGAAAAAACAAATGTATAACTGACAACTATACATGACTACTTTATTTAAAGCTAGATTGCTGTAACTCTCAAGCTTTTGGAATGGTGTAGAGCCAGAAAAAAAACAAGGTATAGGAAGAAAATAGGGAGGGTTGCAAATGGCAAAGAAAATTTTAGTATTAACCATCAATAAATAGAGACTTGGGGAGACTGATAAATATTAGGTAATAGCCAAGAATTGGGCAGGGAGCAGATAAAATAAGAAAGACTAGTATTGAAAGTGATGACACAGGAAAGTATCAGATAACTTGACAGTAAAAAAGAACTAGTGACATACCAATGATAAAACTCCTTTGTAATAAGTATGTGCATGTCTTTATTTATAGATTGTATAATTATATATCTTGGAAGCACTTAGTGTTTTTCAATTCTGACTGTGTATTACAATCATCTGGGGGAAGTTTTAAAAATACGCATGCCTGAGGCCCCCCCCCCCCATCCTAGTACTACTGAACCATAATCTTTGAGGGTGGGACTCAAACACATGTATTAAAATAAATAAATATTTATTCTACAAGTGATTTTTATTTGTAGCTAGAACATTGTTAGCTACTATGTCATTAAAGACAAAATAGCCATAATTTAATTTTGTAAGGAATAATAGTTGTTTGCCTAGTAATGCTTGTCTTTATTTGAAAAGACAAGTGGCCAATTGTAAGTTAGTATCACTATTTTTTTTAGAAAGTACAGGTTCTGGGATCTTTTTTGACCTTTGTGTTGAGTATAATACCGTATAATAAAAATGCAGACCATGAATAAGCTGATAAAACACTCGTTTGTGCTCTTCCCTAGAGTGAAAAGGAAAAGTTATTTTGTTAAGTTTACATATATTATCATCATAAAGTTATACTTAAAAATGGTACAATTCTGTTATCCAGAATGATTTCCACTTTCTATTAAAAAAATTCTAGATACATATTTTGTCTTTTTAAATTAATTTTTGAAAGGACATTTAAAAAGTTTTGACATTCTTTATTGGATAATTTTCCCTTAAAATTTTATTTCTGGGCCTCCCTGGTGCCCTAGGGATTAAGTCTCAGTGCTACTACTGCTATGGCCCATCCCAACGGCCTGAGTTCAATCCCCAGCCAGGGAGCTGACCCACATGACACAGCAGACCACTCCTGTCTCGCCCACTGCTTGCCCTAGCAGTTTCAGTAGATCTGCCTGTTCTGCTCCCCACTCTGTTTCTGGTGCATCCTCTCACCCTCCACGCCTTTGACCTAAACCACAATTCTTCTATGCAAAAAAATAAAAATAATATCTTTAAATAAAAATTACTTATTTATTTTAGTTTTAAAAAACTAAAGTAACATTGGGTTTCAATACTGTATATGATTCAGAAATATAGGATCCTACTACTTCTGATGTATGTTACCACAACACAACCACCATAAGGTACTCATAGTTCTCCAATATAGTCCATTGTTCCCCCTGCCCTCTTTCTTTTCCAAACTCTGTTCTCCCACTAGTAGACCCAGTTTTACAGTCGGATTTCTAGGATTTGTTTTTTGGTTCGATGTTGTCTGATTCTTAGTTTTATTTCTCTATATTCTATCTATCAGTGAAATCATCTGTTATATGTCTTTTCTCCTTTTTATTTTGAATAGTCTAATCCCTTCCAGTTACATCCATATTGTCACAAATGACAAGAGATAATCTTTTTTATAGCTCATTAGTATTTCATTGTGTGTGTGTATACACACTGTGAATATATATATAGCATATATGTGCTTTGTGTGTGGGTATGTGTGTGGATATATAAACCACATCTTTTTTTTCCTTTTTCCCAAATTATTATTTTTTAAATTTATAGGTAGTTTACTTCATACTTCATTCTTCCTTTTTGTACAGTGTATGCTTTCTCCTCTCAGGTGTAGTCCCCGTATAATTCGCACCACCAGTTCACCTGTGCACCATCACCATACTCCCTTGTACACTGCATTTTCTTAATCCACTCTGTCGTTGGGCACATCATAACTTAGTTATTGGAAATAGTGCTGCAATTGAACAAAGGGATGCATATATCATATCCCTTTGAATTAAGTTTTTGCAGGTTTTGGCATATTTTGGGTAAATACCTAAGATTGGAATTGCTGGATCATAAGTTAGCTCTATTTTTAATATATTGAGGAACCTTCACACTGTTTTCCATAGGGACTGTACCAGGCTACATTCCCACCGAAAGTGTGTGGGTGTTCCTTTTTCTCTATATCCTCACCAACACCTGTTGTTTCTGGACATTTGATATGGGCCATTCATACACATGAGATGGCATAGCATTGTAGTTTTGATTAATATTTCTTGATGGTAAGTGATGAACACATTTTCATGTGTCTCTTGGCCATCTCTATGTCTGTTTTGTAGAACTGTCTGTTTTAAGTCTCCTGCCCATTTTTTGATTGAGTGACTTCATTTTGTTGAGTTCTATGAGTCCTTTGGAGATCTTTGATTTTAACCATTTGTCAGATTTATGATATGTAAATTATTTCTCCCATTCATAGTTATCTTTTCCTTTAATATTACTTTCTTTCACCGTGTATAAGCTTTTTAGTTTGATGTAGTCCTACTAATTCATATTTCCTTTCATTTTCATTGCCATTGGAGTTGAGTTCCCAAAGAAACCAGTGAGGCCAATGTCATGGAAAAATTTGCCTGTTTTTTTTCTTCTATGTGTTTTATGCTTCAGGTCTTACATCCAAGTCTTTTATCCATGAGTTAATTTTCATATGTGGTATGAGATAGTGGTCTAGTTTCATTCTTTTGCAGGTGGATTTCCAGTTTTCCCAATATAATTTGTTGAAGAGACATTTGTTTCTTTTCGTTACTTTGTCATAGATTTAATATCCTATGTGTGGGCTTATTTCTGGGTTCTCAATTCTCTTCTGTTGGTCGGTGTGTTTTATTTTCATTCCAGTACCATACATTTTGATTGCTATAGCTTTTTATCATATGATAACCTCCATTCTTCCTCTTTTTTTTTTTTTTGGTCATGATTACTTTGGCTAGTCAGTCTTTTGTGGTTCCATATGAATTTCAGTAATGCTTGTTCAATTTCTTTCAAAAACACCATTGAAACTTTGATAGGGATTGCACTGCATATGTTGTTTTGAGTAATTTGACAGCTTTGACAATGTAAATTCTTCCAGTTCATGAACAGAGAAATTCTTGACATTTCTTTGTCATGTCTTACATTTCTTTTAATAAGATCTTATATTTTTCATTTTATAGGTCTTTCACCTCTCTTAAGTTTACTCCTAGGTGTTGAAGACTTTTTGATGTGATGTTAAGTGGATTTGCTTGAATCCTTTCTCTTCTAATTCATTGTTTGCATATAGGGGCACAACTGATTTTTGTAGATTGATTTAACGTGCCACTTTACAATACTGATTGATTGTTTTTAATTGTTTAGTGGAGTCTTAGCCAGTTTCCTATGTCTATTATGTCATCTGCAAACAGTGAGAGTTTTATTTCTCTTTCCCAGTTTGGAGTACTTCTATATCTTTCTCTTACCTCATTGCTCTAGCTAGGACTTCTTATACTCTGTTGAATAGTAATAGTGAAAGAGGACTTCCGTGTTTTGTACCTGATCTTAGAGGAAAATCTCAGGTTTTCTGATTCATCCTGATTCACTCTCAGAACATTGTATACTTCTAAGAAATTTTCTATTACATTCTATTCAGTTTGTCATATAGATGTTTGTAGTAGTGTCTTATTACTTCTCTTTGATTCCTAATTCTTTTTACAGGTTGCTCTTCCTCTTTTTTCAACTTAACCTGTAAGTTTTTCTATTCTTTTCTCTTTCTTCCTTCCTTTCTATCAAAGAACAGGATTTTGGTTTTGTTGATCTTTTGGACTATCTTTTGTTTTCTATTTCAATTATTTCTGCTCTAATTCTTATTATTTTTTTATAGTTTTTATAGTTTTTTATAGTTTTTATAGTTTTTTATAGTTTTTGCTCTTGCATGGTCTTATTTTTCTAGTTCTCTAGGATGTAAGTTTTAATTACTACCTTGGGCTTTTCCTTGTATCTTGATGTGGGTCTACATTACTGTATACTTTCCTCTTCATACTGCTTTTGCTGTGTCCCATAAGTTCTCGTTATTCATCTCTTTATTTTGCCTTGTAGTCAAGTATTTTTTAATTTCTTCTCTGATTTCTTCATTAATGCAGTAGTCATTCATTTTGAATCTCTAAATATTGTTTTCTGTTTTCTTATTGTGGTTGGTTAATTTCTATTTTGATACCATTATGATCAGAGAAGGTTTTTGATATCATTTCAGTCTTCATGAATTTATTTACACTTGTTTTGTGACCTAACATGATCTATCCTAATCACTGCAATATAAAAACAGCTGTGTTGTCTTGTTTTTTCAATGGAAGTCTATTTTATCTAAGTATGACTCTCCCTGCCCTTTTTTGTGGGGGGGGAGGGGCATTGCTTTTATGATTGATTTTCATTCATTTGCTTTGATCCTGTATTTATGTTTGGAACTCAAATGAGTCTCCTAGGAATAGCAGAAAGTTGGGTTTTATTTTCCGAACCATCCAGCCCCTCTGTGCCTTTTGATTGGTGAATTCAACCCATTTACATTTAGGGTGAATATTGACATGTGAGGATTTGCTATTGCCATTTTGTTTGTAGGTCTCTGTTCTGTTTCCTTGTTTAGTTTCTGTGACCTGTCTTCTCTTCTACAGTAATTAGATATGAAAGCTCATTTCAACATTTCTTTTGGAGAAGACTATTATTTTCAGCTTCTGTTTATCTAGGAAGGCCTTTATGTCTCCCACTATCTGAAGAAGAATTTTATAAGGTATAGTATTCTTGGCTGACAGTTTTTAAGTATTTTGAATGTATCATTTCATTTTCTCCTTGCTTGAATGGTTGCTTCAGAGAGGTCTGATGTAAGCCTGTTAGGAATTATTTCATTATTTCATAGCTTATCTCTTTCTACTCCCTTGCCCTTCCCCCAGCCCAACCAGATTCAATTATTCTTTCTTTGTCTTGAGCTCTTGGAAGTTTCACAACTGTGTCTTGGTATAGATCACATTACATTTAGATAACCAGGTTTTCATTCACCTTTATTGATTTGTGTATTTCATTCCTTCCTCAGGCTTAGATTTTCCTGTATTACTCCTTTGAATAAAATGTCCCTTCTTTTTCTGTTCTTCTGAAATATCCACTATTCTTACAGTGTCTTTCATAATGCAGCTGATAATTCTTGCAATGTTTCTTCATTTTTTTGTACTTATAATGCTTCTTCCATCTGGGTATTTTGTGCATCATCATCTTCAATATTTAATATTCCATTTGGTCTGTTTGCTCTATTCTATTTTTGTATCTTTCTGTAAAAATTTTTCTCCTCAAGTAATCTTTGCATATCATGCATCTCTGTCATTTTCTTATTCTATGGTTCAGTTTTTATTTTCTCTTCATTAATTTTCTTAATTCATTAATTTATCTGAGTTTTTTTTCCATTTTAATTTTTCTATCATGATGATTTTGAACTCTGTTTGATAAGAGGAATAGGAGGATAATAACATCTTCCATTTCTTTATGGTTGAATTTCTTGAAGGTTCTTCTCTCCTTGTGATAACATATTCCTTTGAGATACCAAGTTTCCATGGGTTATATTTGTCTTTCTGTCCATTCTGCTTTTATGAGTCCCTATTTTAAAAAAATTGTCAGTATTAATATTGCATTTCCTGCAGGTGCCTTGTGTGTTTTTTTTTTAAAGCTTTTCCCAGCTTAATATGATTTTAGGTATTCATCCTTTCTAGGATTCCATAGATCCAGAGATTTGCTTTTGTGGGTGCTGAGTCATGAGTAAGGTAGGGCCATGGAAAATCCCTGAAACTGTTGAGAGTGAATAGAGGCAGTGGACTGGCTTGTGCCTTTGGCACCACCAATATTCCTTCTCTCTGTTGTTCTAGACCTGAGTCTCTGTGCACTGTCAGTGGTACCTACTAGGACATTACCAGTTTTGAAGGATGCAAGGTGGGGGGTGCTATTTATTCATCCTAGCACCCTGTCCTTGTTCCTTTACTCTGGACCTGGCTCACTGGTAGCACTGTAGCTTCTCTGCAAGTATCTAATTTCAGTAAATGGTGTATGCCTTAACACTGCTCAGGTCTTCCCTGTCAAAGGCTGCCTGCCAGCAGGCATAGCTTTGAAAAGGCAGCCTCCTGCCTGGGGTCACATCTTCCAGGCATTTCTCTCTACCTGCCTCTTGCTCAGTGAAGCATGGAATCTCATAAGTTTCCATTCTTGTGTGTCCATGTTGG
Source organism: Scalopus aquaticus (assembly GCA_004024925.1). NCBI lineage: Eukaryota > Metazoa > Chordata > Mammalia > Eulipotyphla > Talpidae > Scalopus > Scalopus aquaticus. The sequence continues at coordinate 54,031 of PVIJ01009184.1, read as the reverse complement.
TCTCCAATGTCCAAGATTGGGACCAAAAAACAATGGGACCTTCTGGGTGCAGCACTGCTGTGGGTCAGCTTTTGGATGATTCTCCCAGGAGCATAGCAAGGAACTTCCTCTGACATCATCCTTCTTCTGCCTCCTCTGAATATCCTCTTGCTAAGCCCCTTGAACTGGCTGTTTTATAGTTGCCTCTGGAGCTTGTAGGTAAGTCCATCTTGCATCCTAGCTCTGTTGGTTTTGCATTATGAACTTTCAGAATTTATTTGAGCATTTCTTTTTCAGACTGTTCTGGAAAGGAACCAGAGTTGGACTGGGTCACTTAAAATGGGACAGGGTCCGACTTTGTTTCTTTTTAAAAGTAAGTTTTTCTTCATTTCAATTTTATGAAAGTGAAGCTGTCTGTTCCCATAAGAGCAAACAAGTGTTTTTCTAAGCATTAGGAATGCAGAGGTAAATGTGAAAATACCTTTATTCACAGATCTCATAGCCTGGTGGAAGAGAAAGACAAGGCAATAACTATTTAGTACACAGTGTAACAATTTTCTTTGGTATGCTGGGAAAAGTAGTCTTCTAATCTAGTAGCATTTTCATTTTGGGAACATATTAGGGTAATGATTCTGAAATTTGAAAGACATTCCATTGTTAAAAGGATGAGCTTATGTAGCTTTTAATTAAGAGTAATTGGGCAGATGTTTTCATTTGGAAGACTTGCTTAGGTTTGATGAAAACCAATTAGAATAAAGTATAGTTGTTTCCTAGCTCATCATTTTTCAAAAATGCAGATGTTATTATGACTCATGTTTATACTGATCATCATAAACATGGCAGAAATTGAAGTGTCTTCTTCTTAACCATCAAAATAGTGTATTGTGTTTAAAATGGAATCACAGACCTGGAGGCAGCCTTAGAGATCCAGCTAACAATCCTGACCGTATGAGAAAACTGTAGAGTGGTTTGTGATTTTGCTAAGGCTCTTTTAGCCTATATATAGCAGAGTCAGGAGCAAAACTTAAAAGTTTTATTAGCACTGTTGACTCTTCCACCAACATATTTCTTTGGGATAAAGCTACCAGTAAGTATGTTTTATAATATACATGATTTGAAGACCAGTATTATATTCATAATGTGTGGTGAAACTGGATTAACCATAAGATATGTGAATAATATTACAAAAGTACAGCCAGGAATGCCATACATTAATATAAGCTCACAATGACAGCTACAAGACATGTGTACTTAAATTAAAAAAGGTTCTTGACTTAAAAAATCCTCTGGAGAGCAAAGGGGAGATGGAATCTAGTGGACTATGGTAGATGTATACAGATACTTTGGTGTTGGGTATAGTGTGGTGACATACGCTTGAAGAGTGTGATCCTATATGTCTGAGTCATATGCACTATTGTAAACTAATGTTGCCTCAGTAACAAAATATAATAAAAAGACCTCTTTGAGTGGGGAAACTCATTCTCATAATTGCTTGAAAGAGTCTGATGAAATGCTATTTTTGTGCATAGGAAACATCCATGATCATACTGTCAGAGCCTTTATTCTTCCTTTCTAATTAGTGGTTCCTAATACATAAAACTAAAATTCCTCTGCCTATATTACCCTTCTGAGAGTGAAATGTCTAACTTCCTGTGTTGCATAAGAAGTTACTTTAGTTACCAGAAGCCTAGTTTATTTGTAACTATGATCTTTCCCACAGTTACCATTGATTGATGGTTATTTATTATAAGGTGACTTGATTGAGATCATTCTTGTCATCCAAACCAGAATTAATATGGTATGATGGAAAGTTACCAAGACTTCTAGACATTATGACTAGTCATTTGAACTTAAGCTCTGTGAGTCTGTTTCCTCTATACAGTCAGAGGGTTGGAAAGGTGTCTCAGACCTTGTTATTTTGTGATATGTAACACAGCTAAAGTTTTTTCATCCTAGATACTGTACTTCTGTAGGTGATATAATTACAGATCACTTCAGTGTAGTCTTAACAGCTGAATAGAGTCCTACATGAAGGAACAGAAACAGTCTGTGGGTGGCTTCCTTTCTGCCTGATCTAGGTGGTAGGAAATCTGGCATATAATTTATATAGTTTCAATAAAAGTAGTGCCATGTATGGAACTATTTATTTGGACTTTTCATATTTTGTCTATGCCAGTATCTTTTTCAATTATGCGGCTTATTGGACATTTAAGTAGTTGAATATCACTGAGTACTTTAAAATGGTACTATTTAAAATAGCTCTTGAGGTTTACATTTTTTTTGTCATGCGCTGCAATTTACAAGGCTTAATTGTCTCTTCACTTTTTCTGCATCCACCTCATGAGTCATACTCCAGTGAGGGTCTTAAGACTCTTTCTTAGTAGTTGATTTTTTTTTCTATTGCCATTTAGTTGGAAAGGAAAACTGAATTATAGCTTTTACATGCAAATATATCCTACAGGTAAACAGGGTTACCAATATTTTATAGAACTGTGCTAGATTGAAGGAATTTGTTAATGAATTATTTCATATGACTTAAGTTTTAATCAGCTAATCAAAAAATGTTGCAACTACATTTGAGTATTGTTTTGTTTTCTTTTTATAGGATGAAGGAGTTGTTAAAGAAATCCCTATTACTCATCATGTTAAGGAAGGATATGAGAAAGCAGATCCTGCACAGTTTGAGTTGCTCAAGGTTCTTGGTCAGGGATCCTTTGGAAAAGTAATGAATGCTTTTTTTCCATATTTGTTTTTATTTTAAACATTTAATAAAAAGTGTACACATCCATAGAAATCTGATAAATGTACATTTCTACATTTCTAAACTTGTCAAAAGATACACCAGAAGGTAACTCTAATTTTATTCCTTTTATTTGTGTTATATTTTTGGTCATATTTCTTTATACTTCTCTATAATAATAAACATTTTCTAATCCCCTGGGCTCACTGATTTCTGTAGGAGTAAATATAGCATACTATTTATTAGTTGCCAATACCAAGGTAGTTTGATATTGGTTAAAAAAATGATAATCCATATTTCCCTGTTCACATGCTGGTATGATCACAGCTTGCTCTCTACTGGTATCTGTATTTTTTAACTCTATCATAGAAGTCAGTATTTATACATGAATTCACATATGGGTGTATGAGTTTATTATCTGTTAAAGTACTATGTGCTTAAAGTAGAGCAAGTGTACATACTGGGTGATAGATAGCTTATGTAAAACTGCTGCCTTCAAGGAGCTTACAGTTTAAGGGAGAAAGCAACATCAAGAAACATTAATTCTCACACTCATTATTAGAAATGTTTATCAAAATGAATATAACTCTTAAAAAGGAAGTATCTAAGCCTGGTTCCTAAATTTTGTATACCTGATGTCTAAGACATGAAAATTGTTGCATTTACACACTAATGGCCTTTAGAAAAACAGCAATAACAATTTAAGGGGGAGAAAGATAAGGAGAAAATACTAATTTCAGGGTAGATAAGGTTTAGTTTTAAAGGGAAAAAGTCATTAAGTAGTGATTATTAAACTCTGGAAAATTGTAAAAGAAACAATTACTGAACGTATGGTGTTTGCAAAACAGTTGTAAAACGCTATCGATGAGTATACATAGACATTAATTATCTTAAAGTAGGTTGTTATCTATGCTGTATAGAATATGACATGTAAATATAGAGAAACATTTCTGCAAGACAAAAAGGATAAAACAAATTAGATTATAGATTGATAGTGAATTTGTATAGGAGATATATGAAAACAAGGAGATAGGACTTGAATAGTTGTACTGGGGACAGTAAAACCAGAAAGAACTTTTAATAGATAGTGGTAATGGGGCATGTTTATAGATTGTAGTGAAAGGATTTCCTTCTGTAGAGTATGCTTGTGCATTATGCACATAATTTATTTTGTAAAATTTCTGAGAAGTATAATATTGTTTTTAATGATTTCACAATATATTTTTATGATGTTAATTTTCTTTTTTCTTTTTTTTACATCTTAATAACATTTTTATTTTATTATTTTTTATTTTTTATTGTTATTTATATTTTTTACATTGTGTATTCCCCTTGGGTGACCCACTACCGATTCACCCGTGACCCATCACCATTGTTTCTTGTGCTCTTTTCTTTCTCATTTTGAGCCCTAATTCTCCCCCTCCGCTTCTGGGTGTCTCTCTCTTGTTTGGTTTTGCTATATTCCTGTTATAAGTGAAACTATTCGATAGATTTCTCTTTCTTTCTGGCGTATTTTGCTGAGTATGATCCCTTCCAACTCCATCCATGTTGCTGTGAATTGCATGTGTTTATCATTTTTGAATGCTGAATAGTATTCCATTGTGTATATGTACATCTTCTTGATCCAGTCATCTGTTTTTGGGCATTTGGATTGTTTCCATACCTTAGCTATTGTAAACAGTGCTGCAATAAACATACACATGCATGTATCTTTTTGGATTAGTGTTTTTGTGTCCTTTGGGTAGATTCCCAAAAGTGGTATTGCCGTGTCGTATGGAAGTTCCATTTTTAGCAGTCTGGGGAATCGCCATACAGCTTTTCATAGTGATTTGACCAATTTGCATTTCCACCAGCAGTGTGGAAGAGTTCCTTTTTCTCCACATCCTTGTCAGCATTTGTTGTTGCCTGTTTTTTGATGTGTGCCATTCTCACTGGCGTGAAATGGTATCTCATTGTGGGTTTGATTTGCATTTCCCTGATTATAAGTGATGTTGAACATTTTTTCATGTAGCTGTTGGCCATTTGCTTTGCTTCTTTGGAGAAGTGTCTTTTTAGCTCTTCTGCCCATTTTTTTTATTGGATTGTTGACTTTGTTTTTGTTGAGTTGTGGGAGCTCCTTGTAGATTTTTGTTATCAGTCCTTTATCGGTTGTATTGTGTGCAAATATTTTCTCCCAGTTAGTGGGGTGCCTGCTTGTTTTGGTTATTGTCTCTTTTGCGGTATAGAAGCTTTTTATTTTGATGTAGTCATAGCTGTTTATCTTTTCTTACACTTCCTTCGCTTTGGGGGATGTGTCTTTAAAGATTTTGCTAAGATGTATATTGTGTAGGGTTTTGCCTATATTTTCTACTATAAATTTTATAGTTTCAGGTCGTACATCCAGGTCTTTTATCCATTTTGAGTTGGTTTTTGTGCACGGTGTGAGGTAGTAGCCTAGCTTCATTTTTTTGCATGTAGCAGTCCAGTTTTCCCAGCACCATTTATTGAACAAGCTGACCTTGTTCCATTGCATATCTTTGCTCCTTTGTTAAAGATTAGTTGTCCAGGGCCTCCCCGGTGGCGCAGCGGTTAAGCGCTGCGCTGTGGAGCTGTCGGCAGCGGCGACGCAAGTTTGACGCCCGGCTGGGGAGAATCCCACATGGTGCGGCAGACCTCTCCAGCCTCGCCCGCTGCTCCCCTCAGCAGTGTATTTCTGATCTGCCTGTTCTGCTACCCGCTCTGTCTCTGGTGAACCCTCTCGCCGCCCCACAGCTCTGGCTTGTACCCCAGCTTGTATGTATAAATAAAAAAAATTAAAAAAGATTAGTTGTCCATAGATATGCGGATTTATTTCTGGGTTTTCTATTCAGTTCCATTGGTCTTTGTGTCTGTTTTTGTTCCAGTACCATGCTGTTTTAATTATTATGGCTTTGTAGTATAGTTTGAAGTCAGGGAGTGTAATCCCTCCATTTTCTTTCTTTTTGGTCAGAAGGGTTTTAGCTATTCTGTTTTTTTTTTTTTGTGTGTGTGTGTGTGTTTCTATATGAATTTCATCAATATCCGTTCTATTTTTTTTAAGAATATCATTGAAATTTTTATCAAAATAGCATTGAATCTGTAAATTGCTTTTGGTAGGGTGGTCATTTTTATAATGTTAATTCTCCCAGTCCATGAGCAAGGGATGTCTTTCCATTTTTTTGTGTCCTCCTCTATTTCTTTTTATACTTTGTGGTCCGCTCACCTATTAGTACTTGTTTTTGTCACCAGTATCAGGTGGCCGCTTACGTATTAATACGTGTTCATCTAGTCTCCGGTTTTTCACGCCACGGTGGATTTATTTGAAACTATTAGGAGCTATTTCTTTGATCATACTCAGTCTAGAAGCTTTACACATTGTTTTGGTGAAAGTGTAAGGTGTTTTATGAGAGATATTACAGTTTTTTTAATATCCATTAGTTCAGGAGTTGAGTGTGTTTTTTTTTAAAGATTTATTTTTTATTTATACATACAAGCTGGGGTACAGGCCAGAGGTGTGGGGCGGCGAGAGGGTTCGCTAGAGACAGAGTGGGGAGCAGAACAGGCAGATCAGAAATACACTGCTGAGGGGAGCAGCGGGCGAGGCAGGAGAGGTCTGCCGCACCATGTGGGATTCTCCCCGGCCGGGTGTCGAACTTGCGTCGCCGCTGCCGACAGCTCCACAGCACAGCACTTAACCGCTGCGCCACCGGGGAGGCCCTGAGTGTGTTTTCTTGAATGCTTTTACCATTCATGCAGTGGCACAGAAGATGGCCGGCCCCAAGGGCTGGTAAATTTAAAGGGCACTGGCACACAAAGTGTTAACAGTGTCTTGCAGTTTCCTTTGTGTAAGTCTTTTACCTCTTTTGTAAGGTTTATTCCCAGATATTTGAATTTTTTGCTTTCAATTTTGAAAGGGATGGTTCTCTTAATTTCTTCTTCTTCATGCTGACTGTTTGCATATAGGAAGGCTACTGATTTTTGTGCATTGATTTTGTATCCTGCTACTAAACTGAACTGGTCTTTAATTTTGAGTAGTTTTTCTATGGAGTTTTTAGGATTCTCTATTGATATTATCATATCATCTGCAAATAGTGACAGTTTGATTTCTTCTTTCCCTATTTGGATTCCTTGTATGTCTTTCTCTTGTCTTATTGCTCTGGCTAGGACTTCCAGTATTATATTGAAAAGCAATGGTGAGATTCAACATCCTTGCCTTGTTCCTGATCTTAAGGGAAAGGCTTTCAGCTTCTCACCATTGAGGATAATATTGGCTGTGAGTTTGACATATGGCTTTTATTATGTTTAATGTATGTTCCTTCAATTCTGAGGATTTCAAGGACCTTTATCATAAATGGATGTTGCACTTTGTCAAAGGCTTTCCCAGCATCTATTGATATGATCATATGGTTTTAATTTTTCTTTTTGTTGATGTGTTGGATTACATTAATTGATTTTCGGATGTTGAACCATCCTTGTGTTCGTGGAATAAATCCCACTTGGTCATGATATATTATCTTTTGGATGCATTGTTGGATCCTGTTGGCTAAGATATTGTTGACTATTTTTGCATCAGTGTTCATTAGAGATATTGGTCTTTAGATGCTAATTTTAGAAGAACAAACATGAAGTTATTTTATATCCCAAATGCTTAAATATTGACAAATGCAGTGTCAGCAGTCAAATACCTCAAGCCACTAAATTTGTTTTGTTTATGTATTTATTTATCTATATGGACATATGCATTTATATATCCCCATCATTTTCCCCATAAAGAATTGAAGGTTTTCATAGATAAGGACCTAATAAAATAAAGACAAGTGGAAGTAAAGATGATGGAACCTGAAAAATTAGAGCTGGAAAGATTAGCTGAAATGAGGCATACACTCTGTTCACAAATGCATTGCAAACGGGCCTATAGGTCTTCTAGAAATGATCCACAAATGAAGACTTAAATTTTCTTCCAGATATTATAAAGAAGTTAATGTAAGTAATTGTATGATTATTGACAATCATTTTAAGGTAGAACCAAATCAAGCAGATTAGATATTAGAATTATCATAGAGATAATTCATAACAATGAAATATCTTCAGTAACATCTTCATGTTAAAGATGGCAGTAAACTGATAAATTATCAGTGTAGTCCTTAAAATCAGGAAACATTCAGCTTTGGGTAGGAACTTTGGTTTATTTTTTTATTTTTTTTTAAAGATTTATTTATTTATGCATGCAAGCTGGAGTACAGGCCAGAATGTGGGGAGGCGAGAGAGTTCACCAGAGACAGAGTGGGGAACAGCACAGGCAGATCAACGGAAATACACTGCTGAGGGGAGCAGCGGGTGAGGCAGGAGAGGTCTGCCGCACCATGTGGGAATCTCCCGGGCCGGGTGTCGAACTCGCGTCGCCACTGCCGACAGCTCCACAGCGTAGCACTTAACCACTGCGCCACCAGGGAGGCTCCGGAACTTTGGTTTAATATGGATATCTTAAAAGCCTTTTCAAAATTTCTAATATTAATCCTTTGCACTCAAGAGGCGCTGCTATGGTGCCCAGGGGTTTACTGTGTCCACTTGAGCGGCGCCGCTATGGCGCCTGGGCAGTTTAATGCGTCCATTCGAGCGGCGCCTTTAGGGCTCCCAAGCGGTTTGGAACTCGATATGTTTATTTCCGATGTGTGATAAGAAATTCTTATCGCAATTACTTTCGTGGACCAGGCTCAGCCTGCATCCTTAGCCAATTCTTAGCTTAGCTTATTGAGCCCAGCTTAACATTGTGATACATGTCCTGACAAACTGAGGCTGCATCTTGGGGATTGTTTTACTAAATACCACACAAAAACTAATTACAGAGTGTAATATTTAACAGATTTTGTTGTATTCAATGTAAAAATAAATAAATTGGTGAAATTTTATTATTTGTATATGTTTGAGTATAAAATGATTTCAAAGTACCTGTAAAACTTTTCCCTAATGTAGCTGAAATCATCTTGAGTTGCTGGTTTGCCCGTGCGAAAAAGGCCTTGAGTGTAAAGTGTTAAAATACAGAATAGTGATCTTAATGTAGTTCATCTATGTAAGAAATATTGAGGTGGCTTTTAAAAATTTTTTTGCTTCCTACCATGTGAACATACTTTTCCTTATTATGTATTTTGCATAGGCATTGAGTGGATGTGACATGTCATATGCTGAAATTATTCAGGAATTTGGCCAAGGTTATGAATCAGACAAATATAGGAGCAATTCCAAGAAACTTTGAGCTACAATATTAAGTTTTTCTGTGAGGTTTTTGTTGATAAAATGCCTTAAGTGGAATTTTAGTCTATATAAAATCTTAACACATTAAATATCTTTGTGGCCTATTTAATAGAAGAAAAAACCACTACTAAGGTTTGTTGTAAAAATGAACATTAAAAAAACGCGCATTGTTGTCTTGATAGCTGCATATAAACTTCTGGACTAAGCACACCAAGTATAATGCTATAATGATCAAAGCATAGATTGAAACGTGGGATGACAAAAAACTCATACTCATTTTTTTAAAGCACAAATTAAACACATGAAAATATGTTTGAAATTAACAGATTAGTCATCCTCATATTTCATGTCAAGTCCTATTTCTATAAAGCACACATTTTTTTATTTTCTCAACTTCTTTTTTTATTTATATCTTTTACATCATTGTGTATTCCCTGTAAAATTCCTACCACCAATTCACCCAAGAACCATCACCATAGTCCCTTGTGCTCTTCTCTTTCCTGTTTGATCCCTTTTCCTCCCCCTCCCTTGCTTAATGTCTCTGATTTATTGTTGCCTGTTAATGTTGTTTTTTTGATTGTTATTTTTTTTCCTGATCCCTTATTTGGTTCCCCTATATTCCTTCTATAAGTGAAACCATCTGATAGTTTTCTTTTTCCTTTTGGTTTATTTCACTGAGCATGATCCCTTCCTGCTCCATCCGTGTTGCTGTGAATTGCATGAGTTTATCTTTTTTGATTGCTGAAGAGTATTCCATTGTGTTTATATGCCACATCTTGACCCAGTCATCTATTTTGGGGCATTTGGATTGTTTCCATATCTTACCTATTGTAAATAGTACAACAATAAACATAGGGGTGTAGGTACCTTTTTTAATTAATGCTTTTGCGTCCTTTGGGTAGATTCCTAGGAGTGGAATTGCTGGCTCATTTGGTAACTCCATTAGTTTTTTGAGAAACCTGCATAGAGCTTTCCATAGTGGTTGGACCAGTTTGCATTCCCACCAGCGGCATAGCAGATTTCCTTTTTCTCCACATCCTCACCAATATTGTTGTTGCCTGTTTTTTTTTTTTAATGTGTGTCATTCTCACTGGTGTAAGGTGTATCTCATTGGGGTTTTGATATGCATTTCCCTGACTATAAGTGATGTTGAATATTTTTTCAGATACCTGTTGCCCATTTGCATTTCCTCTTTGAAGAAGTGACTTTTTAGCACTTCTGCCCATTTTTTGACTGGATTGTTTACTTTGCTTTTGTTGAGTCTTGTGAGCTTTTTGTAAATCTTTGTGATCAGTCCCTTGTCAATTGTATTGTGTGCAAAAATTTTCTCCTAATCAGGAGGGTGTGTCTTTGCTTCCGTTCATGTCTGTTTTGCTGTACAGAAGCTTTTTAGTTTGATGTAATCCCAGTTGTTTATCTTTTTCTTTACTTTCTTTGCTTTGGAGGATGTGTCTTTAAAGGTGTTACTGAGATGTATGTTGTGTAGTGTTTGCCTTTATATTTTTCTATATGTTTTATGGTTACAGGTCTTACATTCATGTCTTTTGTCCATTTGGAGTTGGTTTTTGTGCATGGTGTGAGGTAGTAGTCTAGCTTCATTCTTTTGCAAGTTGCAGTCCAGTTTTTCCAGTACCATTTATTGAACGAACTGTCCTTGTTCCATTGTATATTCTCTGCTCCTTTGTCAAAGATTAGTTGTTCATAAACATGTGGATTTATTTCTGGGTTTTCTATTTGATTCTATTGGTCTGTGTGTCTATTTTTGTTCCAGTACCATACTGTTTTAATTATTATGGCTTTATAGTATAATTTGAAATCAGGGGGTGTGATACCTCCATTCTCCTTTTTAGTCAGGAGAGCTTTGATTATTCAAGGTTTTCTGTGGCTCCCTGTGAATTTCATCAATATTTGTTCTATTTCTTTGAATAATGTCACTGAAATTTTTATTGGAATAGCGTTGAATCTATAAATTGCCTTCAGTAGGATGGCCATTTTGATAATGTTAATTCTTACAATTTATGAGCAGGGGATGTCTTTCCATTTCTTTGTGTCTTCTTGTATTTCTTTTAACAATGTTTTGTAATTTTCTTTGTATAGTTCTTTCCCCTCTTTTGTTAGCTTTATTCCCAGGTATTTTATTTTGGGGGGCACAGTTGTAAATGGGATTGTTTTCTTAATTTCTTCTTCGGATTGATTGTTTGCATACAGGAAGCCTACTGATTTTTGTGTGTTGATTTTGTATCCTCTAACTTTACTAATCTTGTTTATTATTTTAATTAGTTTTTAGGGGTCTCTGTATATTATCATATTGTGTACAAATAGTGATAATTTTATTTCTTCTTTCCTTATTTGGATTATTATATGTCTTTCTCTTATTGTTATCTTGGATTTCCAGAATTATATTAAAAATCAGTGTTGAGAATGGACATACTTGTCTTGTTCCTGATCTTAAAGGAAAGGCTTTTGGCTTTTCACCATTGAGAGTAATATTGCCTCTGAATATTGACTGTGGGTTTGTCCTATATGGCTTTTATTATGTTAAGGTATGTTCCTTCTATCCCAAGGATTTCAAGGGCTTTTATCATAAATGGGTGTTGTACTTTGTCAAATGCTTTCTCAGCATCTATTGATAGATCATATAGTTTTTATTTTTCTTTTTGTTGATGTGTTGGATTACATTGATTGATTTTCGGATGTTGAACCACATTTGTGACCCTGGTATAAATCCTACTTCGTTGTGGTGTATTATCCTTTTGATGCATTGTTGGATTCTGTTGGCAAGGATTTTATTGAGGATTTTTGCATCAATGTTCATTAGGGAGATTGCCTTGGTTTTTTTGTTTGTGTTGTCTTTGCTTTTGGTATTAGTGTAAAGTTGACTTCATAGCATGTATTTGGTATTTCTTTATCAGTTTTTTGAAAGAGTTTGTGTAGGATAGGCACTAGTTCATTTCTGAACGTTTGGTAGAATTCATTTGTGAAACTGTCTGCTCCTGGTCTGTTGTTTTTGGGGAGGGTTTTGCTTACTATCTCAATTTTACTGCTTGTAATTGGTCTGTTTAGGTGTTCTGTTTCTTCTCTATGTAGTTTGGATGATTGTAAACTTCTAAGAATTTGTTCATCTCTCCTGGATTGTTGAACTTGTTTGCATATAAATTTTCATAGTAATCTCTGATTATTCTTTTTATTTCTGCTGAGTCCATTGTAATTTCTCCTCTTTTTTTTATGATCCTATTTGTGTTTTCTCCTGTTTTTTCTTCCTGAGCCTGGCATACTTTTAGCTAATCCTTCTGTTTTGTAAAGGAAACTGAGGTTAGGCTATTGATATGCTAAATTTGACACTTTTAGCTCAAATGCTTTGCCATTTTCATCCATGAAAAAATTAGGACTTTGAGTAATATCCTTTTAAACTCTAAACCCAATAAAAACAACTCTCTAAAATGAAAGTATTGAAATCTTCCATGGCAGGACTGACACTTTCTCAAGGATCTCATTTGAAGGAAATCTTTGAGTTTAGAGTAGATCTTTAACAAGAAAGTAACATAGGGTTGTTATTTTAATTCTTCATCTCTTTCTATACAGAAATATATGTGATTAATACAAAAATATTTGTGATCATCTACAAAATTTACAATTTAATTCATCCTAAACTTTATTTTCTTAAAGCTAGTTTTGTTCCAGTAGAAACCAACCATTTGTTATTTTGTGGATTCTCTTAATTTATTTTAAGAGTGATATAAAGTGTTTGTTATAGTTTAATTCTGAGATATGTTTAGAGACTGATTGTAAGCATTTGAAATGTTTATAGAAATTTTACATAGTAATTTTATACATAGTACTATAACTTTATAAAATGATTATATTTTGTATGAATTTTAAATTTAAGTTTTCTGAATAATGCATTGCAGTTATATAAAAAATATGTTCTGTAATGTATTAGAGAAAAGCCAGGGGGGAGTGTAGGAGACTGATTTGAATATATGAAACTATGAGAAGGACTGCTCTAGATGAGTGAGAAAACTCTAAATCTAAAATAATCCTTGACTTTAGGTCTGATATAAAGATTTACTTTCAGGATAGAACAAAGCCGAAATTCCTTGAAGTAAGACTACTCCTTCTCCCATTTGACAGATATATAATTACTACATAAAATATATGGAATAAAGGGTATTGAGCTATATTTTGGCATAGTGACAGGACAAAAGTTTCTCAACATTCTTCCCAATTGTAATCTCATCTGAACATATTAGTTACTTGATTACATTTTTAATTTAAGCAGTACCTTAATGAAACTTGTTGGGTTGGGGATGGCAAATTGAGGCAGTACATAATTTTTTTTGCTAATTTTCAAAAAGGAAACAGCCATTTAATAATAAATAACTTTTATATAACTTCAAGTCTATTCATATATATCTTCATAACTAAGACTTTATTAGAAATTTAGTTTTTAATGATGGAAGATAGTAAGAATTGTTTCTGATGTCTTATTAGAAAATAAAATGACTCGTCTCTTTTAAAATGGACCATTCACATTGGTCTGCTTATTATAAGGGAACAAACAGTAGCCAGGGTTCTAAAAGTAGCTCTCTTACCTCAAATAGTCTTTCATTATTTATCTTTTATGTCACAAAGTTTTTAATGTCTATGACCATGTCATATATTTTTTAAATTTTCTTTGCTTTTAAGATTTATTTATTTATGCACGCAAGAACTGGGGTGTAGGCCAGATGTGTGGGGGGTTGGGTGAGAGGATTAACCAGAGACAGAGTGGGGAGCAGAACAGGCAGATATACTAAAATACTCTGCTGAGGGGAGCAGCGGGCAGGACAGGAGAGGTCTGCTGTGCCATGTGGGCCAGCTCCCTGGCCTGGGATTGAACTCATGATGCAGTGGCTGGAGATAGCTTGTTAGCACTGCATCTTTAACCCCTATGCCACCAAGGAGGCCCCAAAATTTTCTTTTGCGTAATATGTAGGAGAGCAGGATTTTCTAAGTGAAAATAAGAAAACATTACAACAATAATTTAGGGTATAATTTATAGGGGAAGGCATAACTTTATAAAATTACAGAAAATGCAAGAAATTTTGTGTTGTAATATGTGTATATAGCAAGAATGACTTGAATTATGAATTTTACTTCTTTATAATCTCTCTGTTAGGTATTTCTTGTTAGAAAGAAGACTGGTCCTGATGCTGGGCAGCTCTATGCGATGAAGGTGTTAAAGAAAGCATCTTTAAAAGGTAGAAAATTGGAAAATTGATTAAAATGAAATTTGGTAAAGCTCAGTTTAAGAAATATACTTTGTATTGTTTGTTTGTAAGGTAAGTAGAGTTGGTTTCCTTATAAGGTTAGTAATACAGTTTTCTAAACTGTGATGTTTCTATATTTGATATTGATTTAATCTCCAATTTCTTAAAGGATACTATTTATTATGATGAACAGGAAAATCAGTTCATTGGGACATAGTATCAAATGCAGACTATCATATTTTCTCAACAATTTATGTTACCAATAACTATTACACTGGTCAACAGTGAGATTGTTACTGACTTAAAAAGGCCCTAATCTGTAGTATCTTGGTGTGCTGAACATGACTATAACCCTGAAAATTTTTTATTAGCTCTTGTTTTGAAGTTATTTCATATAATTCGTTTTATATGTTTCACTGTGTAAATTTATCCAATAGGACTGCAACAACATCCTAAATCAGCCTAAAATGATGTAATATTGCATCGCATTGCATAATACCATCATACACACATCATCCAGAGTTGATTGCATCATTTTCTGATGCAGTGCAATACTACTGCCAGGCGGCTGCTGAAGTAAGCTGACGTCAGCACTGCACTCTATAAAGCCCTGTTGGAAAGGTTGAGTATTGAAACTATTTCAGACTTTGTGCAAGACAGTGTAAGCTACTGTTCTATAGAACTGTTATTATTTTATCCATTTAGGCACAATACAGAACAGTCATGCCTCGAAAGTGCGTTAATAGCGTGGCCAATTTCTGCTCCATTTGTGGGGAAGTGACATTGCCAACCAGAAGAAAAGTATCACTTCTCAATGAAGAAGGCTTATCATCTTTACTTGGGATGCAAGGTTGGTGACCAAGACAAGCCTTGGGCCCCAAATGTATGCTGTGCTCCATATAGAACACAGCTTTCACAGTGGTTCAATAGCAAAAGACCATCAATGCCGTTTGCAGTCCCCTTGGTATGGAGAGAGCCAAGCAGCCACATAAAAGACTGTTACTTGTGCTTGGTTCCTCCTCTTTCCAGCGGAATAACGAAGCAAAAGAAATTAAGAATAGTCTATCCAAACATTCCGTCTGCATTGAGACCAGTTCCACATGGTGAGGGACTTCCTATTCCAGAACCTCCAGCAGAATATTCTCTTGATTCATCTGATGAGGACTAGGGTGAGCCGACCTGTTCTTCTCCTGTTCCATCAGCATGCAGTGATCCAGATTTTCACTGTGGTGCATCATCAACCTCACGTAGACTAACACAGGAAGAACTAAATGACCTGCTTTGAGATTTGGACTCATCGAAGAACAAGGCAGAATTGCTAGGATCAAGACTCCAACCATGGAATCTTCTAGAAGAAGATGTCACCATTACTTTATCAAAAGCGCCACCAGCAGTTGGAGCCTTTCTTCAGAAAGGACAGTACACTGGGATTCTGTTCTGATATTGAGGGCCTCATGAATGTCTTAGAAACCACTTATGACCCACAGGAATGAAGACTATTTCTGACTCTTCGAAACTGAGTCTTAAGGCTGTGCTTTTGTACAGTGGAAATCGTCTTCTATCTATTCTATTCTTGAACAGCTGTACAAGAGACAAGCAAAGAAATTTATTTATTTATTTTTAAATTGTTATTTTTATTTATGTCTTTTATATTACTGTATATTCCCCGTAGGTTTCCCATCACCAATTTACCCGTGTACCGTTACCACAGTCCCCTGTGCTCCTCTCTCCCCCGTTCTGAGCCCCAATCCTCCCCCCTCTCTCGCTGATTGTCCAAGTGAGGAAATTTAAAAAGCAGTCTATGACTTGATTTTTTACAGGTATTAACCGTAGGCTTATTACTGTTGGCATCTATTTCGTGATGTAAACATCAGTTTATTGCAGATTTCAAAAAAAACTAGAGCCAAAATTAGAATTTAACTGTCATATTCATGTTGAGCAATACAAATTGATAGGAAATGACTTTTATTTCAGTAACATGACTTTTGTAAAGATTTGTTGACCAGTGTTATGAGAATTTCATATTTAATATTACATATACTCAAGCCATTATAGTATAACACATGTATTTGGATATAATCAGAGTCAGGTAAGACCTTTGATAACATTTTTTCAACAAAACAGAAAAAATATTTCTTTTTTTTTTTTAAAGATTTATTTTTTATTTATACATACAAGCTGGGGTACAGGCCAGAGGCGTGGGGCGGCGACAGGGTTCACCAGAGACAGAGCAGGGAGCAGAACAGGCAGATCAGAAACACACTGCTGAGGGGAGCAGCGGGCGAGGCAGGAGAGGTCCGCCACGCCATGTGGGATTCTCCCTGGCTGGGCGTCGAACTCGCGTCGCCGCTGCCAATAGCTCCACAGCGCAGTGCTCAACCGCTGCGCCACCAGGGAGGCCCCGAAAAAATATTTCTTTAGTGAGAGAGTACCTGTATAAAAATTTAATGGTATAAAATGTGATACATTAAATTTTAAATGTACTTTATTTTATTAAGCTATGTTTTTTCATGTCAGGATTCTTAGTTTTTTTCTGTTCCATGTTGATATTACTTGAGAAAACATAACTACCTGCATACTCTTATATACTCAATCTTCTAGACTTTGATAACAATAACATTATGCTCAGTTTTAATCAGTAAACTCATTTGAACAATTAGCAGCTCATTCATAATAAATGTGTATTAGCCAAATACTTGTCACTTTAACTCATCTATACATCTAAACTGAATTTGTTGGCTTTTTGAGAATATGGTAACTATTACATAGGAATACACAGACTGCCAGTTTAGACACTTTTTAAAAAAAAATTTTTTTAAAGATTCATTAATTTATGGATACAAGCTGGTGTACAGGCCAGAGGCATGGGGCGGCGGAGGGTTCACCAGAGACAAAGCGGGGAGCAGAACAGGCAGATCGACGGAAATACACTGCTGAGGGGAGCAGCAGGTGAGGCAGGAGAGGTCTGCAATGCCATGTGGGAATCTCCCCGGCTGGGCATCAAACTCGCGTCGCCGCTGCCGACAACTCCACAGCGCATTGCTTAACCGCGGCACCACCGGAGAGGCCCAGTTTAGGCGGTTTTAAATGCAGTTACATTTTATACTTATTTTTGGTTGATGACTTACTGATAGAATCTTTACTGGAATTACATACAAGAGTAATATTCTGCATTTCTGTAAATTTTCAGTTCGAGACAGAGTTCGGACAAAGATGGAGAGGGATATACTTGTGGAAGTAAATCATCCATTTATTGTCAAATTGCACTATGGTATGTAATTTTTTATTTATAAAATTAGGGAATTAAGATTTCCTCTCAGATAGTAATGTAGCAGGAAAGAAACACCTCAAACTGCATTCTATTATGTAAAATTGTTTTTTCTGAAATAAAGATCACTAAACAGTTTTAACTAGTTGTATTTTCTGTGGTTATGGTTAACTTGTGTATGGCAACAAGATAGTGTCTTCTGATTACTTGTCTGGTAGTATTTCTGTACTCAACTGCACTTCCAGTGTTCTTAGACTATAACTGTGATAATTTATGTAAGACATGCTGATGCTTGGTTGTGCTCCTCTTAAAGAGTTTATAGTAATCATTAATCTTCTTTTCTGATTCTGTTGATTTCCAGATGGACAATGAGGTTTCTGTGTGTTGAGTATTGTAAATAATGCTGCTATGAATACAGGGGTGTACATATCTTTTTGAGTTAGTATTTTCATTTTCTTCAGATAAATACCCAGAACTGTAACTTCTGGATCATATGGTAGTTCTATTTTTAACTTTTGAAGGTACCCAAATTACTGTTTTTCATAGTGACTGTACCCATTTACATTCCTATCTACAGTACACCAGAGTTCCCTTTCTCTTCCTCATTGCTGATATTTCTTGTTTATTATCTTTTTGATAGTAACCATTTGAACAGGTGTGAGGTGATACCCTATTGTGCTTATGATATGCATTTCCCTGGTGATTGGTATTTAGCACCTTTTCAGATACATGTTCATCTTTATGTTTTCTTTGGAAAATTATTTCTATTCAGATTTGTTCTCATTTTTTTAATTCTTCTTGCTTTTGAATATTATGAGTTCTTTATGTATTTCAGATATCAATTGTATGATTGGCAAATATTTTCTCCCATTCAGTATGATACCTTTTCATTTTGTTGATGATGTCCTTTGTTGTGCAGAAGTATTTGAGTTTGATGTAGTCCCACTTGTTTGTTTTTTTTTTTAAATTTATTTATTTATACATACAGCTGGGGCACAGGCCAGAGGCGTGGGGCGGCGAGAGGCTTCACCAGAGACAGAGTGGGGAGCAGAACAGGCAGATCAGAAATACACCGCTGAGGGAAGCAGCGGGCAAGGCAGGAGAGGTCTGCCGCACCATGTGGGATTCTCCCCGGCTAGGCGTCGAACTCGCATTGCTGCTGCCGACAGCTCCACAGCCCAGCGCTTAACCGCTGTGCCACCAGGGAGGGCCTGGTGTTTTTTTTTTAATTGCCACTGCTTTTGCTGTCAGATCCAAGAAAATAGTTGCCAATTCTGACATCAAGGAGCCTACTGCCTTTATTTGCTTCTTGGAGTTTTATTGTTTCAGGTTAAACATTTTAGTCTTTATTCCATTTTGAGTTAATTTTTGTGTATGGTGTGATATCACAGTCTAGTTTCATTCTTTTACATGTGATTCTCCAGTTTTTCTAACACTGTATGTTGAAGAGACTCTCCTTTACCTATCTATGTATATTGTTGGTTCTTTTCTTGTAAATTAATTGACCATATAGTCATTTTTTTCTGGAATCTCTGTCTCATTCCATTGGTCTTATATGTCTTTAAAAATTTTTGTTAACAGATATATAGTCCATCTTTCTAGATACTGTGTGGCCTTACTACCTCATTTATAGTTGAGGGAACCAAAATGGTATGAATCACATGATTTTTCTCAATGGTTAATGAAACAAAAATAAAATTCACTGTTTTCATTTTATGTTCAGCCAAGAACTCCAGAAATAGAATATATGAACAATTTAAATTAAATACAAGTGTTTGGAGCAACTTTGAGACAGGTGTTCTAGTTAATAAAGGACGTCAAGAAACAATTTTACTTATGTACGTGTAGTATTTTTAAAAAAATATTATTTGTGCATATAAGAACTGGGGTGTAGGCCAGAAGTGCAGGGGGCAAAGTGAGACGATTCACCAGGACAGAATGGGGAGCAGAACAGGCAGATCTACTGAAATACACTGCTCAGGGGAGCAGTGGGCTAGACAGAAGAGGTCTGCTGTGCCATGTTGGTTAGCTCCCTGGCTGGGGATCAAATTCAGGCTGCAGTGGCTGGCTATAGCTTGATAGCGCTGAGACTTTAACACTTGCACCACCAGGAAGGCCCGATCTGTAGTATTTGTTATACTCTAAGAATGGTATAGTTTGCCTCAAACAAAGGTTAAAATATAGAAATACTATCCCTCAGTGGATATATATTTTCTGACGTTTCTTACAAAGAAAAGGTGCAAATGTCACCCCATAGAAGAGACTGGCATAACCCAGTATCTCTGTGAAGGTAACTAACGTGTCTGTACTACTGCATGTTAGTTTTTATGCCAATCCTATATTCTTGACTATTATAGCTTCATAAAATAGTTTGAAATCAGGGTTAATACTGCCCCCTAGTTTGTTCCTCTTTCTCAGGGTTGCTTTGATTGTCAAGGAGGTTTTTGTTTTTAGCTTGACAGAACCATTCAATTTGCAATAGTTGGTGAGAATGCAGAGTTCAGGCAGTTGCAGTAAAAATGATGCTCTTTATAAATCAGGAAAGTGATGGTGGTAGAAATTTCTGTGTAAAACCACATGCAAAGTTTATTATGTTATAGGAAGGATTTATAGCAATTGTCAACACTATTTAATTTTGAGATAATTTAGCCAATAATGGTTGTTACTGTGTTTAGTGATAAGATTTTAAACATATATATATATATATATATATATATATATATCAATTAAAAAGCAAAGTAAGCTTTTTAAGCCTTTAATATTGTTCTTTTACTAAATTTTAATTTCTAATTAGCTTTTCAGACTGAAGGGAAACTGTATTTAATATTGGATTTTCTCAGGGGAGGAGATGTCTTCACAAGATTATCCAAAGAGGTAAGTGCTATTTTATGTAGTTTTAATATATTTTATTGAAAGAAGGAAATAATTTTTATTCTTTTGATAATTTCCTTTTTTTCTTATAAAATTTTAAAAAATTATTGTTTATTTCATTGCATAATATTTAGTACATGTGCCAGGTAGTGGCTTTTTTTCGGCCTGTCATTTAGATCACCTGAGTGTGCTTCTCATTAATCTTTTAGGCATAATATCAATATAAATAACTGAATAAAGTAGATAGGGCAAGCCTAGGACATAGGTTTCTTAAATTACCAAAATGCTTCTGGGAATAGTGTTTTATTTATTCATGTTTAAAATAGCTTTATGGAAATATAATTGACATAAAATATGCTGAGCATATTAAAGTAACATTTCGTAACTTTTATTTTTGTGTATACCTGGAAACATTCATAATAATCAAAATAATTTATTTACTCATCATCCTCAAAAGTTTTCTTGTTCCTTTATAATACTGCCCTCCTGCCCTATACCTATTGACTGTGCTTTCTGTCACTTTTTGGTTTGCATGTTCTAGGATTTTTATATAAAAGAAATGTTAGCGTATATTCTTTTTTTTTGGTCTGGTTTATTTACCTCAGCATAATTATTTTGAGATTCATTGATGTTGCATATATCAATAATAGTTCATTCAATTTTTTGCTGAGTAGTGTTCCACTATATGGATAGCCACTGTTTTTTATTCATTCACTAGTTGATGGCTGTTTGGGTAGTTTGCAGTTTTTGGATATTACTTATAGAACTGCTACAAATACTAAGGTGAAATTGATTGTATGGAGTTATGTTTTCATTACTCATGGGTTAAGTATGTAGGAGTATATAAGATGGGTTATAATAGTAGCTGTATTCTTTTTTTTTTAAAGATTTATTTATTTATTCATACATGCTGGGGTACAGGCCAGAGGCGTGGGCAGTGAGAGGGTTTACCAGAGACAGAGTGGGGAGCAGAACAGGCAGATCGAGGAAATACACTGCTGAGGGGTGCAGTGGGCGAGGTAGGAGAGTTCTGCTGTACCATGTGAGAATCTCCCTGGCTGGGCGTCAAACTCACATTGTCGCTGCCAACAGCTCCACAGCTCAGTGCTTAACCGCTGCGCCACCAGGGAGGCCCCTGTATTCTTTAACTTTCAAAGACACTGTTATATTGTTTCCCAAAGTGTTTATATGGTTATAACCAGTGGTTATATGGTCCCACCAGAAATATCTGAGAGTTTTGGTTGTTCCATATCCTTGCCAGTAATTAGTATGGTCATGTTTTAATGTTGAAGTCAAAATCTTTTTTTAAAAATATATATATAGATACTCCATTGTTCTAACATCATCATTGGGAAAGACTGCTTTCTCCACTTAATTGCCTTGTATTTTTGTTGAAAATCAATTCAGAATACATAGAAGGTCTATTTCTGGACACTTCATTATTTTCCATCGATCAGTTGTTATTTTTTATGCCACTACCATACTTTCCTGATTACTGTATCTTTCTAATGTATCTTGGAGTCAGGTGTGAATACTTAATCTCTGCTCATTTTTTTTCAATGTTATTTTGATTCTTCTAGATTCTTTGTATTTCAGTATGAATTTTCAGTTCAGCTTTTCATTTCTACAAAAAAAAAAAAGAAAAAGAAAACTGCTAGGAGTTAGTTGGGATTGCATGGAATCTGCAGATAATTTGTAGATAATTGACATTTTCGCTATATTGATTCTTCTAATTTATAAACATGGTGTATCTCAATATTTGAGGTTTATTGAATTTCTTTCAGCAATATCTTTTAATTTTCATTGCACAGATCTTGTACATATTTTTTTCAGGTTTATCTTTAGATATTTCCTTTGTTTAATGTTTTTGTAAATTAATTTGTTAACTTGTATCTAATTAATTTGTTAACTTGTATTAGATAGATTGATTGTAATTAGCAACTAGATTAGTATCAATTAGATTGATTGTAATTAGCAACTTTTTGGGGGATTCCATAGGATTTTCTATTTGTATTTGTAAATAAGAACTTTTAATCCTTGTTTTCCACTATGGACATCATTTATATATTTCATTTATTTTTGCTGCACTGATTGATCCTCCAGTCCATTATTGGATAAAATTGGTGAGAACAGCCATTTGGTGAGAGCAGCCAAAATAATTTTGCCATAAATTTAAGTGAATTATAAGTTTTTTGGCATGTTCTTTATCAGGTTGTTAAAGTTCTCTTATGTTAGTACTTTGTTGAGAGTTTTTATCAAAGTATTTGTTAAGATTTTTTTTCAGCTACGTTTTCTGAAGTTATTGAGATATCCTATGTATCTTTTTCAGTCAAAGATTTATTGTCAGAAGTTGAATAAATCTTGCATCTATGAATGAAAACCATGTAGTCATGGTGTGTTATCCTATTGCATATTGTTCGATGATATTTGCTAAAATTTGTTAGGAAGTTTTGCATTTAAAGATTGTGTAGAGACACACACCATTGAAGGAGGACAAAGTCTTGTGCAGGGGCTGGGGTACTCCATACATGCTGAGTGTCTGTTAGAGATAATGACAGAGCAAGCATTATGACCTGCCCTCCATTTTCCTACCTCCTGTGAGGAGGCTTACCTTACCAGGCATACTAAGGACACAAGGACTCCTGAGTCCTTATCCCAAACCTCAGATAGTAAGGATGTATCACATCAATTTAATGTTTGAATCCTTCCAAGCCTTTGCTCTCCCCTGTTGACTCAGCAACTGCAAAGCAGATCCCAGCACATATATGCCAGCGAAGGCCAAAATGGAATCAAACAAATATGCAGCAACACCTGTGAGAAAGTTAAAAATAAAATAACAAGTTAAGCTACTAGTGATAACATTAAAATGGTAATAAACATCAAATAACAAGAAAAAAGAGATAACACATGAAAATATAAGACCTCAAGAGAGCATAACATTAAAAGGTGAAAACAGGGGCCTCCCCGGTGGCGCAGCGGTTAAGCGCTGCGCTGTGAAGCTGTCGGCAGTGGCGACGCGAGTTCGATGCCCGGCTGGGGAGAATCCCACATGGTGCAGCAGACCTCTCCTGCCTCGCCCGCTGCTCCCCTCAGCAGTGTATTTCTGATCTGCCTGTTCTGCTACCCGCTCTGTCTCTGGTGAACCCTCTCGCCGCCCCACACCTCTGGCCTGTACCCCAGCTTGTATGTATAAATAAAAAATAAATCTTTAAAAAATAAATAAATAAAAAAAAATAAAAGGTGAAAACAACTCTCCAGAATCCAAACACAAAAATATAGAAGACTGTATTTTCCTATCAAATAGAGAATTCTGAAAAGCTGTAATAAAGACATTTAAGGAGATAGAAGAAAACTGTGAAAAGCAAGTCAAAGAAATACAAGAGCTTTCAGATAAGCTAATCAATGAAATGCAACAAATTCAGGAAAACAAATTAATGAGCTGAGAAATAAAATCAGTGAACAGAAAGTGGAAATTGGGGAATTAAATATGAAAATAACAGAATTTCAGGAGTTAGAGAGCACAGTAAATGATATCAAAAACTATAGAGAAAGCTGTGGGAGGAAAACAGGTCAAATGGAGGCTGGGATTCATGGCCTTGAAGTTAGTAATGCAGTAAGGACCCAGGTGAAAGAAGAGAGAAAACCAAATGAAGAGGCAATTTGAGAACTATCTGGCACCATAAAAAAAGCCAATATAAGAATAATGGTTATGCTAGAAGGGAAAACAAGAGAAAATAGCAAAGACTATTCAAGGAAATAAAAGTGGTAAACTTCCCTCACCTTTGAAGGAATTAAACATTCAAATCCATGAAGCCAAAAGAGTACCTTCTTACCTAAATGCAATTAAACATACACCAATACACATAGTATTAAAACTACCAAGTGTTCAAGACAAAGAAAAATATATAGAAGCCAACAAAGGGGAAAAAGCAGATAACCTATAAAGCCAGATTTAACCATCTGGCTTAAATCTGATGTCTCAGAGGAAACCCTATGGGCAAGGAGAGAATTCAGTCATGTATTCAAAATGCTTAAGATAATATTTTAGCCAAGAATATTATATCCTGTAAGATGCACCTTAAGATAGGAAGCCTTCCTGGATAAACATAAGTTGAAGGAGTTTGCAAATATTAGACCTCCTTTATAAGAAATATTGAAAGGAGAACCCCTACCTAAATCAAAGTGAAGAAAAGCCACAAGGAATTAAATAAGAAAAGAGACAACAGACTCTAAAGACAAAACCCATCTTTCTGTGGACTCTAGGAAACTGATCTGAGCTTTAAAGTTAAACACAAGCTCAAAGTTAATGGTTGGGAAACAGTCCTACAAACAGATGACATAGGACCCAAAGAAAGTCAGGGATACACATGCTTATTTCAGATAAAATAAACTTCAAGTTAAAAAAGATGACACAAGGAGGGACACTATGTAAGTATTAAAGGATGATTATATTAAGAAGACAACACTCATCAATATATATGTACCAAATGAAGGAGAGTGAAAATTTATAAGACAACAATAAAAAAAAAACAGGAAAAAGGTCAGAGCTGCAACAAAATAATAGTAGGGGACTTCAACACCCCACTTACATCAATGGATGGATTCACCAGACATAAAATCAACAAGGAAACAATAACCTAAATGGGCAGTTAAACCAGGTAGGCTTACTAGACATTTATAGGGCATTACACACCAACAAAGCTGAGTACACCTTTTTCTCAAGTGTACATGGAATAACCTCCAGGATAGACCACATACTGGTTCACAAAACAAGTACCAATAAATTGAAGAAGATTAAAATCATCAAGCATTTAAATCTCTGATCACAATGTGCCAAAGTAGAATCAGCCACAAAAACAAAGGAAGACAAACCTTTAATATGTGGAAACTGAACTACACTCTAATAAATGACTGCTGGGTTAATGAAGAAATCAAAGAAATGGTCAAAAAATTTCTGGACACGAATGAAAATGAAGACACAACCTTTTACAAAAATATGGGATAAAACAAAAGCAGTTCTAAAATGGAAGTACATACCAGTACAAGCCTATATCAAGCATCAAGAAAGAGCTCAAAAAATAATTTTATCTTTCACCTTATGAAAGAAGAACTAGAAAAAGAAGAACCCCAACAACAAAAATGTCAGTAGAAGAAATGAAATAATGAAAATTAGAACTGATAGAAAACTCAAAAAGAAAGTTCAAAATATAAATGAAACTCAAAGTTGGTTCTTTGGAAAAATAAAGAAAACTCTAGGCTTACAAAGAAAAAGGGGAAACGCAAATATAATTAAAAAATGAAAGCAACGTTAAAACAGACACCTCAGAAATACAGAGGATTATAAGACACTACTTAGAACATCTTTATGCCAAGAAACTGGAAAGTCTGGAAGAAACATCAGATTTGTAGAAGCACATAACCTTCCAGGACTGAATCAGGAAGAAGTAGAAAACCTGAATAGCCTGATTACAGCAAAGAAATTGAAAAAGTAATCAAATATCTCCCCCAAAACAAAAGTTCAGGACCACATGGTTTCACTAGTGAATTCAACCAAACCTTCAAAAATGAACTGATACCCTCTTCTTAAACTGTTTCCCCAAACTGAGGAAGATTGAATGCTCCCAAACACATTCATTAAGCCCAACATTACTCTGAAACAAAAAGAAGACAAGGACATTACAAAAAAATAAAACTAGACCAATATTCCGAATGAACACAGATAGAAAAAATCCTCAACAAAATCTGAGCAAATCAAATTAAGCAATACATATGAGGTGGTGTGAACTTATTCCTCTTTAAAAAAATGAGAGACTAGAAAATAATTTTTGTATCTGTTTTCATGAGGCATATATGATTCTAATTTTACTCTGTTGTTTGTCTACTTTTGATGTCAGAGCAAGTGTGATTTCACAGAATGTGTTAATTAGTATTTTCTTCTCTCCAATTTTTATGTAATAATTTAATGCCAAATTGTCATTAAATGGTTTTTGAATTCACTATTGAAGCCATCTGGACTTAAAGGTTTTTTTTAATTGGTATAGTGTTTACAAATTCAATTTATTTAAACTATTCAGTTTATTTTTCTTCTTGGTTGAGCTTTGAAATCATGTGTGTTTTTAAAGATTTGTCCACTTTATCACTAGTTTTGAATTAATTGACATAAAGTTGTTCATAGTATTTCTTATCTTTTTTATTACTAGAATTATTAGTGATATCACTGCTTTCATTCCTGATGTTAGAATTTTGTGTCTTCTTTCTTGTCCTGCTTAGCTTTGCTAGAGTTTTATTTTATTGTTCTTCTGAAAGAACCAATCAGCATTCAGTGTACTGATTATTTTATTGTATTTTTCTTTTTTATTTCGTTGCTTTTAACTTTTAACTTTATTTCCTTCTAATGGTTTTTGTATATTTTTGTTCTTTTTCTAGTTCTTTGAGATGGGTGATTAGGGTGATTAGGTGTTTCTTTGGGTTCTTATTTCTTGATGTGGGCCTGTATTGCTATGTACCTTCCTTTCAATAATGCTTTTGTTTTGTCCCATACATTCTAGAAAGTTGTATTCTCACTTTCATTTGTTCCAAGATACTTTTTAATTTTTTCTTTGATTTCCTCTTTACCCAGTGTTTTTTCATTAGTTTGTTGTTCAGTTTCCATGTGATGGGGGAGCTCCTTGCTTTCTTTTTTCATAGTTGATTTCTAGTTTGGTACCTTTATGGTCACAGAAGATGCTTGGTTTGATTTCAGTCTTCATGTGCTTGTTGATGTTTGTCTCGTGACCCAGTATTTGGTCGATCCTGGAGAATGATCTATGTGCTCTTTAGATAAATGTGTATTTGGTTTTTTGGGGGTTGCATTGATCTATAGATATCCATTATGGTCATGTTATCTATATCTTCATTTAGGGCCTTATATCCTTGTTTATTTTTGGTCTTGTTGATCTGTCCCCTTGGTGAGAGTGGGGTGTTGAAGTCTCCTACCACTTATGAATTTTTTCCAGTGTCTGTTTTCAGAGATGATTGTAATTGTCTAATATATTTTGGTGCTTCTTCATTTGGTGAGTATGTATTAATGAGTCTTATGTGTTCCTGGTGTATTGTCCCATTCATCATTATGTAGCTTCCATCTGTGTCTCCTGACACCTTTTTTAGCTTGAAGTCTGTTTTATCTGATATTAGTATGACTGCCCCTTCTTTTGTGGGCCATTTACTTGTAGAATAGTTTTCCAACCCTTTACTTTCAATTTCTTTTTATCTTTAGAATTTAGGTGTGTTTCCTGGAGGCAGCAGAAGGTCGGATTCTGTTTTCTAAGCCAGTATGCTACTCTGTGTCTTTTTATTGTTGAATTTAGTCCATTAACATTTAGGGTGATTATTGATACATGGGAGTCTGTTACACCCATCTTGTTGCATCATTTTGTGTTTCTATTCAATAAGTTGTTCAGTTCTTCCTGTTCTTTTCTCTGTTGGTTTAGATTTTGAGGCTTCTTGTAAATTTCTTGTAGTGGGGGTTTAGTAGTAGCAAATTTCTAAAGATTATGTTTTCCTGAGAAGGCCCTTCTTTTCCCCTCATATAGGAAAGAGCTTTGAAGGATAAAGTGTCCTTAGCTGGCATTTCCTGTCTTGGAGTTTTTTGAATATGTTACTCCATTTTCTTCTTGCCTGTAGTGTTTGTTCACAGTTGTGTGGTACCAGCCTAATTGGTTTCCCTCTGTAGGTTATCTGATATTTCCTCCTCATCAGCTTCATTATTTTCTCTGTCTTCAACTTTTAGAAGCTTTACTATTATGTGTCTTGGCATCTTGCTGTAGTTTTCCTTTCATTGTGATAGGTTAGCATCCTTCTAGCTTCTTGTAAGTTTATTTTCATTTCCTTCTTCAAGTTTGGGAAGTTCTCTTCAATTATTTCCTTGAAGTTTTTCAGTTCCTTTGCCTCTCTCTTCTCCTTCTGGCATTCCTATGACTTATATTTCCTTTCCTCATAGTGTCAGATAATTCCTGAAGTGTTTCTTCATTTTTTTTCCCTGTATATCTCTCTTTCCTTTTCTTTTTTGGTTCTTTTTTATCTATTAGGTGTTGTATGTTTTTTATTGTTTATAAATATTTATAGGAAATAATTTGTATTTCCTCTAAAGTTTAAAATACGTGAAATAGAAAAGAAAAATAAACTAAAGAAAATTGGTGTACCAAGGCTCGTTGGATGTTTCTGAAGAACAATGAAATATGGGACTAGATTGATTCTTTCAGATTCTTAAATTGGCTTGACCAGAGCAGCATTTAATCAGGGATTCATTTTGTTGTACCAACAAGAAAAATCCTTCTGATTATTCAATGCCTTGTGAATGACAAAGTTTTTTCCTCTGGCTGGAGGTAACAGGAGCTATTCCTGACCTTATGTGAGTTCTGTGAATTAGTCCCTCTAATTCCTTCATTGGTTCTTTTCCCTGTACATTGTAATTTTCTCACATGTGCTGAACATTTTGCTGATGAATACTTGAGGGAGACCATCTACATAATTATAGAGTTATCCCTGTGCAGCTCTCCCTTCTGTACTCTACATTGTAAATATTGTGCTTCTTGTTGCCTCAAAATGTCGTTCTGTCCAATTAACTCAGGGAGTACTCCAGACTCTGCTTGACTTAGCCCTCCTTGCACTGCACTTGGAAAATCTTTCCAAGTAATAAGGTAGAATAGTTGTAGGGCTTACCTTGTCTACCTCCCTACCCCCATCTTTTAGTGTTCACTGTCCTTTGTTGCCTGATGTCCAATTTCTTGAGCAGTGCCATTTTGTGTATTATGTCCTGTGTTTTAGTATTTTCGGACAAGAGACTGAATTCTGTTCTTACCTACTTCATTTTGTCTTAAAGTGGGAATGTGGGAAAAGCATTTTAATTGGTTAATTGTGGTTAAACCACTCATTTCGAAAAATGAAAATATTGAGTATGGGAGAGTTACTGTTGATTCCCAGAGCACTAAAACTTAATGTGAAAGAGGAAGAGTATGCTTCTGAGATGCTAGCCAGTGCTTAAGGTCTGGCTTATATCTGTCTACCTCTAGTGCAGAACATGCCATGAATGGATATAGATTGTGATTTTGGTATATTGCTTACTATAGGACAGAATTCAGTATGTGGTGTGGTCTGTCTTAGACCTCATTTACAAGGAGGATTTTTAAATGTCATTGTTGAAAGCTGATCCCAAAACATAGGAGGACAGCAGTACTACAAGGCTCTAATAAAAATATTCATTATTTCTTGTGTTAGTTTGTAGAAATATAAAGAATGTGCTTGAGAAATTCTTAATTATAGTCATTTCCAATTTTCTTTTAAACTCTTCACATCTCCAGTCTCAATGTGGGACTATCTAAACCCATACTAGCACAGAGATGCAATCAGTAAGTTTTGATTCCTAAGTCTGGAATATTAGGTAGGAGCAAACATTTAAAATGCATTTCCCAAAAGACAATAAAGTAGTATATTCATTGAACAGGCTTTTAAAAGTGATTTAGTGGTTACTGTAGTACAATGCTTATTAATAAGAAGTTGTTCTGTGGTTATGTTTCACTTTTGTGCAAATGAAAATTATTGTTTTCCAAAATGAGGTATTATTTTATTCTCTGTCTTAGAACATTTATTTATTTATTTATTTATAACTGTGGTAACGTTGGGGTATCCCCATCAGGTATTAACATCATAGTGCACCCACCATCAACTCAACTCAACTGTACTACACTACCACAGACCATTACACCACCTTCCCTCCCTTTACTTCTGCCACCCCCCTTCACCCTTGTTGTCATAGTTCTATAGTAACTATCAAGGGTTAGTTTTCCAGCTTGTCTTTATCTGACTATTAATTTAGTTACTTTATATTCCACAAATTAGTGATACCTTCTGATATTTATATTTCTCCTTCTGACTTATTTCACCTAGCATTATCCTTTCAAGCTCCATCTATGTTGCTCCAAATGACATTAGTTCATCTTGTTTGATCACTGAGTATATATACCTTATCTTTTTGATCCACTCATCTGTTTTGGAGCACTTCAGTTGTTTCCAGATTTAGCAATAGTTAGTAATGCTGCAATAAATATAAGACTGCAAATTTCCTTTTGAATTGAGTGTTTTTTAATTTTTTTGTATAGATCCTTGGTGTGGAATTACTGGGTTGAACGGCAGAACCATGTTTGATTTTTTAAGAGACTACCATACTGCTTTCCATTAGTGTTGGACCAGTTTGCATTCCTACCAGCAGTGAAGAAGGGTTCCCCTTTCTCCACATACTTGTTGGCATTTGTTGTTTCTGGTATTTTCAACATGGACCATACTCATGGGTGTGAAATGGGGTCTCATTGTGGTCTTGATTTGCATTTCTTTATTTTTTTATTTTATTTTTTTAAATTTTTTTAATATAATATATATTTTTATTGTTATTTATGTCTTTTACATTTTGCATTCCCCTTGGGTAGCCCACCACCAATTCACCCGTGATCCATCTCCATGGTCCCTTGTGTTCTTTTCTATTCCATTTTGTGCCCTTTCCCTTCCCTCCCTCCGGCTCCCTTCCCCCCTTCCCCCCCCCACTGATTGTCTCTCTCCCCCCCGGCCTCCCTATAGTCCTGTTATAAGTGAAACCATTCGGAAATTTTATTATTTTTTAAAGATTTATTTCCGCATACAAGCTGGGGTATAGGCCAGAGGCGTGGGGCTGCGAGAGGGTTCACCGGAGACAGAGTGGGGAGCAGAACAGGCAGATTGATGGAAATGCACTGCTGAGGGGAGCAGCTGGCGAGGCAGGAGAGGTCTGCCAGCCATGTGGGAATCTCCCCGGCCAGGTGTCAAACTCTCATCGCTGCTGCCAACAGCTCCACAGCTGGGAGGCTCAACAGCCACCAGGGAGGCCCCAATTTGCATTTCTTTATTAATAAGTGATTGTGAACATTTTTTCATTTGTCTGCTGGCCATTTCAGTGTATTCTTTGAAGAGGTATCTGTTTAGTTCTTTTGCCCATTTTCTAATGGGGTTATTTGTTTTGTTTTTGTAGAATTTTATGAGTTATTTGTATATCTTTGGTATTGGTCCTTTGTCATGTATGGTGTGCAAATATTTTCTCCCATTCAGTGGGGAGGAAGAAAACATTTAAAAGTATATTTTTGTATGTGTTAAAGAATTTTAAAATATATGTCATATATTTTAAAGTTAACAATTATTTCTCAAATTTCTCTGCCCTTAAATACACGCATGCATTCTTATACCATGCCTTACTTTGCTAATATCAAGAAAATATAGCAGGATAAGTGACTGGTAATTATAAAGCTGCCAGCTTTAGGAAAATTAATTTATAGGCTTAACAAAATTTCAGATGAAGTCCCAGTAGGAATTTTTGTTTGTTTGAAAATTGACAGAATGATTTTACCATTTTATCTGGAAAAGTAAGCAAATGAAAGTACTAAACCATTTCAAAAATAAAAAACACCCTTTTCTTGTTTTTTCTCTTGTTAAAAGTTTGTAAAGCTTCTCCTGTAAGTAAAACAACAAAGTATCAACACAAGATTAGACACACCCTTTATAGGCCAGGAAAATTCTAGTATATGTGACTTTGTATATATTATTAAAGAATCACAAATTAATGGCAAAGAGATTGATATTGTTCTGATGCAGCTTTTGTTATTAGATATCTTGGAAAACAAATCATTTCAAATTGCCATCTCAATCACATACAAAGAAAAATTTTACTTACATTAAAGAACTAAATTTGGGAAAACAATTATCCTAAGAAAATGTAACAATATGTTGATGACCAAGGAAGTTTTCTTTAATCATTACAACAATGAAGGGAAATCATATAGAAATTATATGTATTTTTAAGAATTATTCAAAATCAAGAACCAGCACAAAGTCGGAAAAATATTTACAAATAATATGATGGAGAACTGACATTTTTAATATTTAAAGTGCTTGTATGAATTTAGAGAAACAGTCAATAATGGAAAATAGGCAAAATATTACTGATAATTCACTAAAAATCATAGAAAGGCCACTAGACATGCAAAAAAATATTCAACCTAAAAATTAAATTTAAATTAAAACAAAATTGATTCTGTTTTTTTATACCAAATTTGAAAAGTTTTTTAAAGGGTACTATACAGTTTCATCGTGGATGTGGTAAGACAAATGTTTTCATAATCTGCTGATGGGAGTAGAAATTATTGTAACCTTTTTGGAAAATAGTTTTATTATATGTGTCATGAATCTTAGAGTATTTATTCTACTTTACTCAGTATTTCTTGTTTTATTTCTTAGGATTCCATTTTGGGGAAATAATAAAAACCATATACATGTTGTGTACTTAAAGAACACATATACATACACACACACACACACACACACACACACACACACACATATAATAGAATTATTTAAAATAGTGAAAAATTATAAATAGCCCAACTGAACATTTAGGTAAATTATTATAAATTGGTATGTTGATAGTATACATGAATTGAAAATTTCTAAGTATGATAATGGGAGGAATGGACTGTGGTTGAGGACTGTGGATGCCTTAGTGTGTGGTAGTTTTGGTGTGGTAACAGACATCTGAAGAGGTGTGATCCTATACTTCTGAATCATATACCATATTGTAAACCAATGTTGCCTCAGTTAAAAAAAGAGAAAATGTTCTAAGTGAACTTATAAATTAAAGGATAATAATTGATAGCATTGTTCCCAATGGTAAAATTTGAGCTCCCAAGTGAAAAATCATAATTTTGGAAGATGTAAAAAGAAATAAAGATATGGGAAAATACTTATGATATAATATTAAGAGGGGTAAAAGAGGCTACTAAATAGTGTAGGTAGTATAATCTCAAATATGTTAAAAACACATGTATATATATGAACAATTTAAGTAGCAGACCACAAAAGACTAGCAGTACTTATTACTTCAAGATGCTGGGATTTTAGTGATTTTCATTTAGGGGAGATTTATGATAGTATGATTAGCGAATAGGAATGCATTGGTGTCTAAAACCTAAAAAATAAATGGTTGTAGTATATGGCTGCAGCAGTTTCTGGAGAAGAGGTAGTCTTAAAGAAAAATATCCCCAAGTTCAAATCCTAGACCTGCTTCTTCTTATGTTGTTCTGGGTAAAATTACCTCATCACTTTGAATTTCTTTCTCCATATGTAAACTGGTGATAATACCTATCCTATAGGGCTTGAAAGATTATAAGTCTGGCACATAATTACTACTTAGTAAGTTTATTATTTGAATACATCAGGAGGGTTTCCATGGTGACAGCTTCATGACATGAACTGAAATCTATGCAGAGTTTCCTCTTTAATATAGAATTTGAAAGATTTTTTTTAGGGTTTTCATCTGTTAGATTTCTTGAATATTTTGATTATCTTTTCTCAGAAGTTAATAAGTAACAAATATTTTTATTCTTAATAAAATATGTGAAAATGATACAGATTTACCATCATTATATTTGAATGAACTCTCCTAAAAGTTAGATAATGAACAATCTGTATTTTTCTAAAGATCATTTTTGAAAGCAGGTGAAGTACCAAAATTTGTCTCTTGACTGCTCATCATCGGAAATTTTACTGATAAACTAAAATCTGTGTTACGTAATTCAATTCTCATAATTCTAAATGGGAAAAATAATTATAAAATTTTATTCACAAAGTTTTTAATGAAAATAACCACTTTTGACAAGTTGCTTTGCTAATCCAAATGTCTTTGTAAATCTGAAAAATTGTGTCTAGTGGTTTAGTAGTGTCCAATTTTATGAGCAAATTAACAGTCATGAATGAAAAGATATAACCGATAATAGAAATGCCTCATGGTTGCACACATAGCACTTTACGATTTACAAAGCTTTTTTTCCCCCACATAAACTGATTTTACTCTTAACAACAACCTTGCTAGATATATACAACAGAATTATTATCCTAATTTTACATGTTTGGAAACTGAACACCAGAGGGCTAAGTTACATGTCAAATTTTATACTGCTAATTCTGATTCCAGTTCCAGTGCTCTTTTTACTTCATCATAGCAGATTTGTTCATAGACACAAAAGTATTGAGAAATACAGTGCCATTAAACTCCTATAATTTAGTAGGAGAACAGAGGTCTGTAGCTGCTTCTTAGGTCAGAGATGGGTTTTAGAACTTTGTTTAGAGGGAAGGAAGCACAATGGAGTATGTTGATAGACTATGGGTAATTTGGGTTGGGTGCACTACGATCACAACATCTGATGGGGAAGATCCTAATGCTACCTCAATTAAAAGAAAAAAAATTAAAACATAGAACTTCGTTTAATATAGGGCTACTAATTTAATAACTTGCATTGGTGAACTAGAAGCTTTGATTCAATAGAGTGGCTAAGAGAAAAATTCCCGAGAATTGATGGTAAGCAATGAAAGAGGAAGTCGTAGAAATAGTGGAATTACCAATGCTAAAATGATAATCTAGTTTTTTCTTCAGATTGTATAAATATTTCACCTTTTACTAGTGCTGAAATAGAATATCCTATATATATTAAAGACCCTGAGGACAACACTATATTTTAGTAGTGTTAAAATTAAAGCTAATCATATTGTAGCCTAAGTCATTTAAAAAAAAATACAGTGTAGCGCATTCGCTGTAAGAAGATACATAAACCATATTATAGTATGCTTTAGGAAAATTTGCATTAAAATTGAAGGGAAGGATTCTCAAAGTGGTTAGTTTCATCTCTTTACCGTATCTTCTTATTATTTGCTCAAATATGTCTGCTTAAAGGTTTTTAATGAAGTAACTTTAAAAGATAGTATCATTGAAAAAAGTCAAATGGTAAATTATCATTTTATTCCAGGTTCTGTTTACAGAGGAGGATGTGAAATTCTACCTTGCTGAACTGGCCCTTGCTTTGGATCATCTGCACCAATTAGGAATTGTATATAGAGACCTGAAACCAGAAAAGTAAAGCTATGTTTTCCTTATGTATCCATGTAATTAGTATTGCTCTAGCTAACTTTTTGGCCTCCTTCATTAATTATTTTATTTAAAAGATTATATGAAAATACATATGAATTATAGCATTATATGAGACTTACTATTAATGTTAATCTTAGTAGCATACCATTTGATATAAATTAATCATTTAAAAATTTCCCAGTACATCAAATACTGACTTTTTGAAATTTTATGATATGTATGCAAATGTTTTATATAAAATATTGTATCTCACTGAATGTGAATTTTGATTTACAGCATTTTACTAGATGAAATAGGACATATCAAGCTAACAGGTATGCAAATTTTTTATTCTACCCTAAGCCCATTAATATATTTTTGTTATTTTAATATGTCTAAGCCTATTTCCTTTTTTCCTCTTTTTGATTTGATTTACATTTTATTCATCTCTTTAATAAATCAAAGTTAAAGGGTAGAAAGGGTTTTCAATATGTTCTAATTGTAATACCAATAAAAGAAAATACAGGAGAATACCCTAATTAATAAATGACATTTGATTTTCTAGGTAAAAACACATCATCCTGGTTTAATTCTAGACTGAGGGGTTTATCATGGGTAGCAATTGTATTTGAAATATAGGGATAATTTTTTATAAGCTTTTAAATCAAGTGTTCATAATCAAATCAAATTTATTTTGTTCTTTATTTGTATTTTATTTTACTTTATTTTCACTATTGAGGTTTTACTATGTATAACACACTGCTAATCCTCATAGAACTCTTAGACATAAAGTATTCTTATTATAATATTCACAATTTTTTTCATTTTGAAATAATTATAGGCTCACAATAAGTTGCCAAAATAGTATCAAGATCCTATTTACTCATCACCCAGCTTCTCTCAGTGTTGAAATCTTACAAACCTGCAGTGCATTATCAAATCCAGGACCTTGATTGGTACAGTACAACTAATTGAATTATATAGAATTCACCAGTTTTTACATGCATTTGATTTTTTGTTTCTCTTTCTGTATAGTTCTTTGACCTTTTATCTCATATATAGATTTGAATACCACTACTACAATCAGTATGCTAAGCCGTTCTATAGCCACAAAATAGCTCTCTTGTGCTGTCCATTTATAGTTACATGCTTCATCATCTTTTCCTAATGCCTAGCAACCACTTCTCTGTTTTACATCTTGATTTCTTTTTTGATTTTTAGAATCTTGTATAAATAGGACCATAAGGTAGTCACACTTCTGAGCACTAATCCTTGAGAAATGAAAACTTATGTGCACACAATAAACTTATATGTGAATTTTCAGAATAACTCTGTAATAGATGTTTCAGTTGTCCTTTAGATAGGTTTAATGGATAAATAAACTTATATACACACACATACAAACAATGGAATACTATTTAGCTTTAAAAGGAAAATAACTCATGACATATGCAACAACTTGGATGAACTCAAGGTCATTTTTCTGAATGAGCCAATCTCAAAAGGTTACTTATGTTTTAAATAGATAGTAAATTCTGTATTTAATTATCAGAATTTTAAAACAGAGATAAAATGAAGATGTGGTCTTTACAGAGAATTTTGGACCTGTGCACTTTAAAGGTAAGTTTCTTTAAATTTCTACGTATACTGCTTAAATGTAAAGATGAAGTGTGAAGTTATTAACTTGAAAATGCAAGCAAATGCAGCAAAATTCAAATTCAGTTTTATTAAACTTACTGATTTATAACCAGATTTTCTTTCATATATAAAAGAAGCAAAGTAGATTTAAGGGAATTAAAAGAGGAAAAGGGAAGAAAAATGAAGCGAGAGCAGTAGAGTTTTGAGATTTTAAACTTCTGTTGTAAAGATAACTAGAACTTTTAATTATTTACATTTTGCTTAATAAATTTGATCGGTTTCATCAGGGGTTAGGAAGGGAGGTGGAAAGAGTAACATAAATCCTACTTATTTTCTCTTCTACATCAAGGCTAATTTGGTGTTTAATGTGTCAGATTTGTTTGTATTTAGACTTACATGCATTTTATATGGATTCTTATATGGATTAAATACTTTTTTTGCACTTAGACTGACTCAGAAGGTGAGAATAGTTAGAATCAATGTTAATTTATAAGCAAGACACACAAGACATGAGACAGGAAGAAAATGTGATTTATATATTAATTCACAATTCAATCTGTTTTCCTTAACATAGCACCAATATTTCTTTAAAGAAAGTGAACAATTACAAATATTAGATAATCTACACTGTCTTATGTTTATAGCTGAATTCAGCATTTTTTGCTGTATGATAAATTTATGTATTTAACCTCAAAACTTTTCCAGTAAGTTTGGTTAAACTGTGGTCATTCACAAGTATTTTAAGACTTCATTTTTCAACTTTTATTTTTATTCCTTCTTTCCTTTTTTCCTTTCTTTTTGTTTTCTTCTTTTTTTGCTTATCTACCTTTTGTGTGTTTCTGTCTTGAGTGTCTTTCCTCTATTCCTCCCTTCTTCCCTGTTTATCTTCTTCCCTCTCTTTAAATACTGTAGTAAAAAATCACCATATTGATTATTTGTTATTGATACCAGTGGGCTGTGCATGGGTTATAGAGATTTACCAGTGTCTTGTTTCAGCATTCTGAATTTCCCCAGAATAATCTTAGAGAGGGACAATACCCTTCTTTTTGCCTGTCCATTATAAAATAATCTTCCACATGTGAAGAATGGAATAATGGTTACTCAGGAATGTCAGTGGACTATAAGAAGGTTTCTTGGTATGACTGT
Source organism: Scalopus aquaticus (assembly GCA_004024925.1). Taxonomy (NCBI): domain Eukaryota; kingdom Metazoa; phylum Chordata; class Mammalia; order Eulipotyphla; family Talpidae; genus Scalopus; species Scalopus aquaticus. The sequence goes on along the minus strand of PVIJ01009184.1, from coordinate 15,935 downwards.
GATTTGAGCCTGATTGATTTCATAATCAGATTATGATTAGATAACTGTTCAGTAGAATGAGAATGGGTACCCTCCAAGATATCTGTACACTTGTTAATATCTTATTTATATTGTCCTTATGTCTTACTTTTTTCTGGGACACACTCATACAAATGTGCGCGCTCTCTCTCTCTCTCTCTCTCTCTCTCTCTCTCTCTCTCTCTCTCTCTCTCTCTCTCTCTCTCTCTCTCTCTCTCTCTCTCTGTGGGTATCCTGGTGGAAAAAAATGTTTACTAATAACACGTTAAAAGTAATAAATTGAACACACAGTTTCTTTTTGAAAGGCTGTGGTTCTTATAATGTATTTTCTGAGAGACATAATTAAGGGTAGTTTCTATAGACAGGGAAGAGAAAATATACATTGGCAGAAATTTAAATCACATAATATTTGACCTGAGTATGAGAAAATGGGTACTTGAAGTAATTCTAAGTAATATTTATCCTTATCAAAATAGTAACTAGGATTACTTATGGTAAATACTAGTCAAATTATTGTATCTGGGCATGCTTTTAAAGTCTAAAGCCATATAAAGGGGTCATTTAACATTATAAATATTGACCCCCCCCACAACAAAAGAACCGTTTATGTAGCTGATTTCTGTATTTTCTTTTCAAATTAGTGGTGTGAAAAATCACTGATTAAGTTATGTCTTATTTAGTCTTATAGCTAACTCTTAATGATTGTAAAATTTTTTAAATTGGCTGATGAGAAAATTCTAGTGAGTTTTCTCAGAAATAGTACAGCAATGGACCTCTGTGGTGTGGCATAAATCACTGAAAGGTAACAGAGGATAAGAAAATTCTCTTTCCTTCTTCCTCCTTTCTGGAATGGCCAAAGAAGCCAGTGTTCTTCTTTACAGGTATGTTGTTATATTCAGCTGAACTCAACTTGAAGATCAACTCTTATTTTAATTTTTAACAAAGAATATTCAGATTTTAAAAGCCTCAAAACACAGAGGAAGAACATTATGATACATGAGAAGATTTTTAAAAAGTATCCTGAAATCATAATACATTCAGTTATTATATAAGGATAAGTGATTTTTAAGTGAAAATATTGAACATGGTTATACAAACAGTATCAAGGGGCCCAAAAATGAAGTATCAGTGTTGGTATTTTATTTAAAATAAAATATAGCTTTTTCCACTATAGAATTAAATTATAATTTGCATAAAATAAAAATAATTTTTTGGATTCTTGTGGCAATAGAATTTTTCTGATCTTGGCTTGCATCATTGTCAAGATTATGGTTGTGCTATTGTACTATAATTTTGAAAAATGTTACCTGGGGGAAACTGGGTAAAAAGTTAATAGAATCTGTGTAGTATTTCATACAGGTGCATGTGAATCTGTAGTTATTTCAATATAAAATTTAATGTTTTTTTTTAAAAAACATCTCTTTTCCCATGTATAATTCTCTAAACTTTGACAAATGCATAGTCTTGTAAATACCACCAAAATCAATATATAAAATAATTCTGGACCTCAAGAGAAGGAGGAGAAAACCTCAACATTCCCTTGTACCACTACTGCAGCTGCCTCCAGCACCTCTGATACTCCACAAGGTGCCAGGTAAATGCTCCCTGCCCAGTTTCTGAGGAAGAGGAAACTCCAGCATCTCCCCACTACCACTGCCATTGTAGCCAGGCCCCTGTCACTCCACAAGACACCAAGTGAGTACCACCCTGCTGGCCTCAGAAAATAAGGAAACAACAGCATCCCCTGCCATTGCTGCCATTGCAGCCAGCCCTGGACTACTCCCCGAGGCACCAGGTGAATGTGCTCTATCTGCCCTCAGAGGAGGAGGAAGTGTCAGCATCCCCACCTACCAACTACTGAGCATCAACCCAAAGTCAGGGGAGGTAGACCGTGATAAGAGCCCAAGCTTGTTTGAGAAGAAGAGCAAAAGCCATACCCACAGATGGACAATGGGAGAACTAACAATGGGGAGAAGGAAGAACACAACAAATGGCCACACAAGTCCTCAGGGGAACAAAATACCAGTGAGAGAGAACAAGTGTTTGGGACTAAACCACAAAGAAATGGAAGAGATAGTCTTCCTATCAGATGCAGAATTCAAAATTGCCATAATGAAGAAAATTAAAGAATTGAAAGGTTACAAAGAAAATGAATGTCATGAGAAATAAGATCAATGAACAGAAGACCAAAATTGAAGTTCTATCTAAAAAAAAAAATATGGAGATTCAGGATATAAAAAGAACATTGGAGGAGATAAAAAATATAAGAGAAAACTATAGAAGTAGAATAGACAAAATGGAAGAACAAGTCAGTGTATTTGAAGATGTGAATAAACAAGGAATCTGTGTAGAAAAATAAAAAGAGAAACAAAGTAAAAAATATGAATAAACATTCCAAGATTTATCTGACTCCATGAGGGAAGGAAATATAAAAATAATGGGAATAATAGAGGGAGAAGGGGGGGGGTGATAGAAAGTGAATTTAAAGAAATAATGGAGGAAAACTTCCTAAATCTAGAAAAGGTAATAAATGTACAAATCCAGGAAGCTTAAAGAACCCCATGATATCTAAACAAAATGAGACCTACAACATAATATTTATTAGTAAAATATTCAAAAGTTCAAGACAAAGAAAATAGTGAAGCTGGCCTGGAGAAATAAGCAGATAACTTATAAAGGCACCTCAGTGAGGCTAACATCAGACTACTCTAAAGAAACACTATGCAAAAGGAGCAAACGGAACAGCATATTCCAAATATTAAAGATAAAAGCTCCCAGCCAAAAATTATTTATTCTGCAAGACCCTCCTTCACATATGAAGAAAAGGAGATAAAAAGTCCTTTGCAAACAAATAGAACCTGGAGGAGTTAGCAAACACTAGACCCCTCCCCCCGCCAAGAAATATTGAAAGGCGTTCTTGTATCTAACCCAAAGAAAGGAATATACACAAGTAACTGAACAAGGAAATCAAACCACAAAAGCTAAGGAACAAATTACAGCAACAGATTTTCATACATCAGTTAATCTCTAAATGCAAATGTAAATGTAAATGTAACTCACCAGTTAAAAGGCACAAAATACCTAGCTGCATCAAGAAACAGAACCCAACTTTCCATTCTCTCCAGGAAATGCACCCGAGCTCCAAACATAAACTGAGAAAAAATGGTTGGGGAAAAATCCTACAAGAACAATTATCAATTATACTGATTGATTTCTGAATAATGAGTCAACCTTTTAGCCCTGAGATTAACCTCAGCTTATTTTTAATTTTAAGTATTACACGTTGTTACATCATTTTATATTACTCTTCTTTAGAACTTTTTTTTTGCTAAGGCTTTCTATTTTAATATTTGTCTCACTGTGTTATTGTGATCATTTTTACAATATCTGCTTTAATGTCTTTGTCAAAAATTCCTACGTCTTTGTCATCTTTTGTCATCTTGGCATTTGGTTTCTATTACATTTTACCATCTGTATTGAACTTCTTACAGTTCTTCATAGGTCAAATAATTTCAGATTGTATTCTTGACCTTTTAAATACTAAGTTATGAGATTCTGGATCTTCTTTAAATTCTATGGACACTGTTGATATTTTCAGTTTTAGCAGGCAGTTGACCTGTTTAGGTGGCAAGTTTCAACCCAATTCTGTAAGTTATTGTTCCAATGTAAGTTCAATTCAAAAGGTCATTCTGGGACATGGATAATAGTTTATGCATTATTTAAGTTCTCAAGGTCTTTGATACACTGTCTTAGGATTAGATCTCCACTTGGGTGGCTCAGGGGTAAATGCTGGAATTCATAAAAAAAGAAAATATAAATAAATTGATCTACCATGTTCATGGACTGAAATTTTTAATATTATTGTAATGACTTAGGGAACACTACATCAGGAAGACATAACATTCATCAGTATGTACTCAACAAATGAAGGAGCACCAAAATATATTACTCAGCTACTATTAACTCTAAAAACAGACATTTGGAAAAAACCACAATTGTAGTAGGGGACTTTAATACCCCACTCTCGCCTCTGGCAAGTCAGCTAGACAGAAAATAAATAGGGACACTATAGCCTTAAACAAAGAATTAGACCACATGGATTGTGTGTGTGTGTGTGCATCTATATATACATATATATGGCACTGCACCCCTCCCAAACCTGCATATACAAGCTTCTCAAGTACACATGGGACATTATCCAGTATTCTTCATATATTGGATCACAACACAAGTGTCATCAAATTCAAAAAGATCCAAATCATACCATAAAGGTATCAAACTAGAAATCAACCACAAAAAGAAAACAGGGACACATGCAGACCAATGGAAGAGAATAGAGAACCTAGAGACAAACCCACACCTGAGTGGACAATTAATCTATGAAAAAAACAATCAAGAATATATCCTGGAACATGGAAAGCCTCTTCAATAAGTGGTGTTAGGAGAACTGGACAGTCACATACAAAAGAATTAAACTAGATCACTATCTTATAGCACACATAAAAATTAATTCAAAATGAATTAATAATTGCACATAAGACCTGAAGCCATAAAACACATAGAAAAAATAGACAGAATATTTCTTATGTTTCAGGAACATCTTTGAAAATTCTCTCGCAGCAATGAAAAAATAAAAGGAACTACATAAAATAATAAAGCTTATATACAGCAAAAGAAACTGTCATCAAAACAAAAAGATACCCTGGTGAATAGGAAAAAAATACTTGCACACCATATATCTCACAAGAGGCTGATATAAAAGATTTGCAAAGAACTCATACAACTAAACAAAAAGAAAACAATACAATTTAAAAATGGGCAGAAGAACTAATAGGTACTTATCCAAAGAAGACATGCCAATACCTAAACAATGCACATGAAAAAATGTTCATCACATTGTCAGAGAAATACAACCACAATGAGATGCCGTCTCAAAACTGTAAGAATAGCCCATATCAAAGAGTCCAGAAACAATAAAAGCTGGTGAGAATGTATAGGAAAAAGAATCCTACTATACTTGTGGTGGGAATGTAGACTGGTCCACCCTTGATGAGAAACAGCATGGAGGTTTCTCAAGTCTACAAATGGATGGATCTGCCTTATCACCCAGCAATTCTACTCCTAAATATCTACCAGAAGAACATAAAAGCACTAACTTGAAAGAATACTTGCACTCACATATTCATTGAAGAACTGTTTACAATAGCCAGGATATGGAAACAAGTGCCCCCAAACAGATGAATGGATTATGAAGATGTGTGTGTGTGTGTGTGTGTGTGTGTGTGTGTGTGTGTGTGTGTGTATTGGACTACAATTCAGCTATCAAAAGATAAACTTGTCATTTATGGCAACATGGATGGAGCTGGGAGGGATAATAAGATCAACCAGAATGAAGAAAAAATACCAGATGGTGTCACTTCTATGTGGAATATAGAAAAACAAAGGGTCAGATAAAGTCAAACTAAAAAACTAGCCCTAGGAAGCTGACTGTGGAATGGGGCTAGGAGGAGGGACAAAAGGAGGCACAAAAACAAAGAAGGGAGGAAGAATAGTGTCTGTGGTGATGAATCGTGGGTTCCTTGGTGGTGGGCACACTTAAGGCACTGATGCCCAAAGGAGAAATCCTCCACTTCTGTTATGGAAACAATGATGTTAACCAAAATTAACTCATTAAAAATATTAAAGTGAAATTTTTTCTGTTAAAAATACTCAATATACTATCTCACTTCATATCTTATTCTCTAAAAGACATAAAAATGTGGGGTTTTATGCATGCAATAATATATGTATAATAAATACAAAAGAAAGTCCCAAAATTCCTCAAAATTTCCCTACTATAATTCAGTCTTGTCTTTACCCCTAAACAGCCACCAGTTGACTTTTGGCCCTATAGTTTGATCTTCTCCACAATGTAATAAAAGCAGAAAGGCCTGCAGTATATAACCTTTTGAGTTTGGCTTCATTTTACGTAGTATATTGCTTTTGAGATTCATCCACATTGTTGTCTATATCACTAATTTGTCGGGTTTTTTTTTTTTTTTGCTATTATTGCTGAGTAGTGTTCCACTTTATGTTGGTAACATGGTTTGTTTATCCAATTATCAATTAAAGGACTTTTGGGTTGTTTTTGGCAGTGATGGATGAAGCCACTATAAATATTCATGTACAGGTGTTATATGAACATAAATTTTTATCTCACTTGATTAAATACCAAAGGAGTGGGATTGCTTGGTCATATGGTAAGTGCACATTTAACTTAATGAGAAAACTCCGAACTCTTAAGTGCTTGTGTCATTTTATATATCCATCAACAATGTTCCAGTTTCTCTGCATTCTCTTCATTACTTTGAATTGTCAGTATTTTTTTCTACCTGTACTAATAGGTATGTAAGCAATATTTGATCATGTTTTTAATTTCATTTTTGTAATAGCTAGTGATACTGAACATCTTTCCATGTACTTATTTCTTTGGGGAAGTATCTGTTCTGATCTTTTGCCCATTTAAAAAAATAGGATTGTTTTCTTATTAAATTTTGAGGTTTTAAAAAATATACTGTGTATGTAAGTCCTTTGTCAGCTATGTGATTTGCAAATATTTTCTCCCACTCTGTCACTTTAATTTCCTTGGAACAGTATCTTTTGGAGAGCAGTTTTAGATTTTGATAAGGTCTGGTCTATATACTTTTTTCCTTTTATGGAATTTACTTTTAATGAATCTGAAATTTTCACCTAACCCAAGATCACAAAGATTTTGTCCTATGTTTCGTATGGAAATTTTAGTTTTAGGTCTCATATTTATGATTCATTTTGTGTATGTGTGTTTATCATATGAGGGTGGATTTTTTTTTAAAGATTTTATTTTATTTATACATACAAGCTGGGGTACAGGCCAGAGGCATGGGGCGGCGAGAGGGTTCACCAGAGACAGAGCGGGGAGCAGAACAGGCAGATCAGAGGTACACTGCTGAGGGGAGCAGCGGGCGAGGCAGGAGAGGTCTGCCGCACCATGTGGGATTCTCCCCAGCCGGGCATCGAACTCGCATCGCCGCTGCCGACAGCTCCACAGCGCAGCGCTCAACCGCTGCGCCACCGGGGAGGCCCCGAGGGTGGATTTTTATGTACATTGATGTACTATTTTTCTGGTTCCATTTGTTGAAAAAACTTCCTATAGAATTGCTTTTACACTTTTATCAGAAATCAATTGTCATCATATACCACTTCTTTTATAATGCAACACATGTGGTGTGAAAATCCCTGCACTATGCATAGCTGCACAATTAAAAGCACATAAATTATAGAGAAAATGGGGTTGGGGTTTCACACTAGAATATTTAGCATTGACATTAAAGAAAGATAAGAGGTTAATGAAAACGATAGCATCGTTTTCTGTGATTAAGAATATATAAATACTGCAATAAATGTGGTACCTTATCTCGAAAAATCATGTTATTTGCTTGTAGAATTGCACCTGTAAGGTTACAATTTGTAATTAATCGTGTAGTGGAAGATAGATGATTATCTGGAATTGAGAGAAAAGTTATGAAATTACAGGTGGACAGGAATAGCTAATAACACATGATGAGCTGAAATAGCTAGTAGATGTTTAAGTGTATGAATGTAGCATTTAAGTGTTTTTACTCAATTCAGTTCAGCTAGGTGCAGTTTTCTGGTGTTTCATCTAGTGTTTCTAGCTAATTGCACATAAACAAATCCAAAATTGGAAATTCGTGCTATGCTCAGATTGTTTCCAATCATATTGGAACAAATTTGAATTTTTAAATTGTTCTTTTTTTAAGTTCAATAACATTAGTTTACCACACTGCATGTGATTTGGTGGTATAGGTTTTCAAAACACATTATAGCAGAATTGGCTATATGTCTCAGTCTGTTCTTGGATGCTGGTGCTGTTCCATTGATTAAATATTATGTCTAGCCTATCTGCAATAATACACTTCCTTGATTACTGTAGCTATATAGTAGGTGTTAAAGTTAAGGTAATCTTAATACTTCATTTTTTGTTCCTTTTCGAAACTGTTTTGCTATTCTTCCTTTGTCTTTTTATATAAAATTTAAATTCAGTTTGTTGATTTCTTCAGAAGAAATCTTGCTGGGATTCTCATTAAAGTATCATTTTATCTGTATATTAGTTTTGGGAGAATTGACGTGTTTAGCAGCCTTGAACCTTCTAAACCATGAACACAGTATATCTCTATTTAGTTTGATTTACTTTGATTTCTTTTATTGGTGTTCTAGTTTTCATCATGCAGGTTTTGCTTCTTTGCGTATCCATGCCTGTGTGAATACTGGTGATATTTTTGGTGGCACTATTAATAGTAATTTTTAAATATTAGCTTCCAATTTTTCATTTCTACCACATAGAAATAATACTGACTTATAGATATAGATATCTTAAGCTCTTAAATGCCTTAAACAAAATTGGAAGCTTACCAAAGCCAGTCAAAATTTGCTTCATTATAATTTTTAAAGGCTTAATGTCTGTTTTGTTTAGCCTATTTAAAAATTTGTGTCACTACAAGTTTGATTTGTTTTCCTCAGAATTGTTGAATGCACAGATGTAGCACAGATGTGAAAGCAAGTATTTTGAAGATGATATTTAACTGAGTAATCTTTAAAAGTTCTTCAAGAGTATCCTTATGATATACAGGTTGCTTTCCGTTGTTGATCTCAACAGGAGCGTTCTTAAAACTAATTGCGGGTCATCCTAGACAACTTAGCACTTAATTTTGTTTGTTTTGGAATTTTCTATTTTGGGAAAGTCTTCAGATGTACTTTTGTGTAACATTGTTATTATAGATTTTGGACTCAGCAAGGAGTCAGTAGATCAAGAAAAGAAGGCCTACTCATTTTGTGGTACAGTGGAGTATATGGCTCCTGAAGTGGTAAATAGGAGAGGTCATTCCCAGAGTGCTGATTGGTGGTCATATGGTGTACTTATGGTAAGTAGCATTATTTTTTACAGTTATGCCAGTATAAAATGAATATTATTTAGAATTTTCATTTAAATTTTGGAATGTGACAGGTGAGAATAGGGTTCTGATCATTCATGAGTATCATAAAGCTTGTGGTTGATTATCTTATAAAGCAAAAATTGAGGTTTAGATTTCTGATTTCTTTTAATATTGCTGGATGAAAAGGTAAATAGCAACATTCTTTTATAAAGTATTAAAATTTAAAACTTAGAAAAAGATATACCAAATTTTATATTTTAAAATACTTTGTATAGCAGATACATGGTAATTTTAATTAGGTATCACAAAATTTAGCACCTTACTACCTAGTACTGCCTTATTTTCAAATTGTTTCAGGCATAAAAAGATTATAAAGCTCTTAGGAAGAACAGTCATGTCTTATACTCACTTTCACCTCCAGTGGTACCTAGAATACTGGGAATATGGGCTAAGTTGGTATAAGATTAAACTTAGAATTTGCAGTATTAAGTACTATGCTTAACAAATAGCTGTTGAGTCAGATATAACTTGCTTTTGAAGCCTGATAATCCAGTCTCCCTTTATATCACTGAGGACACTCTATATGGCACAGCAACATAAGATGTGCCTGTTATAAGCATGGTATTTGGGTAGGGAACTAGGGTCAGAACAGACTAGAGTCATAATATTTGGCATTTTCTATGCCCTGAGAAGGCATATAATATGGTTGCACTAACAACTGGAATAGCTAAATAAACTTTCCAGAAATATCTTGTGAGGTTAGCTAGAAATTCATTTAAGTTGGTGTATGGAAAGTAGGAAAGGCAGAACTTAAATTAAACCCTGAAGAATGGATAAAATTTAAATAGCTGCATGTCAAGAATAGTATTGTGATTGTGTTAGCAAAGGTCTGGAGAACCAATTTGAGTACAGTAGTGGATAATGAAGATAAAGATGAAGGAAATAAGGCTAAAACTATATAATCACATTTGCATGTTATTTTCTGGGTATTAGGACAATTTTGTATATTCATAGGATGGTAATTAGAGAAACAAGTATTTTAGGAAGGTTAGTCTTAACATCATTATATAAATGGATTGCATTTGGAAGAAACAAGTAAGGAGACCAACGATGTCTCCTTACAAGATACTTAACAAACTATAGACTGAAGAAGAGGAGTTCTTAGATATTCCAAAGAAAGAAGTGATTGCCCTTACTAGCAGATAAAATGTCACAGATGAAGCAGAATGGAAGATAAAAATACTGTTAAAATTTAAGAACTTTAGGGGAATGAAAGAGTGGTTGGTCAACAGAAAAGAGATAGCTTGAAAGGACTGATTTTGGCAGTATTAGTATATAATATATAATATAAACCATTTGGAAAGAATTAGTCAATCAGCTAATTATTTATTTTTAAAGAATTATTTATTTATGCATACAAGCTAGGGTGTAGGCCAGAGGTGCGAGGTGGTGAAAGGATTCACCAGAGACAGAGTGGGGAGCAGAACAGGCAGATTGACTGAAATAACACTACTGAGGGGAGCAGCAGACGAGGCAGGAGAGGTCTGCTATGCCATGTGGGAAGCTCCCTGGCCAGGTATCGAACTCGTGCTTCAGTGGCTCTGGATAGCTTCATAGTGCTGCTACTCAACCCATTGAGCCACCGGGGAGGCCCTATTTTATATTTTTTAATTGAAGTAACCTTGACTAATAACATTATGTAAGCTTCAGGTGTGCATCACTGTAAATCAACATCTGTGTATGTTGTTTACCAATATCAGTCCAATTCTATCCTTCTCCATGCACTTGACCCCTTATACCCAATTTGTCCATGGTCTCTCCCTCTTTCCCTTCTGGGAACCAGTAATTTGGTTTTACAGTCTAATAAGGTTTTCTTTTTCTTTTTCTTTAGATCATTCATTTGTTCAATTTTTCTATATATGACTTATGAGTGAAATCATGTGGTGTTTGCCTTTCTCTGTTTGACTTATTTCACTAAGTATAATACCTTCTAGGTTCATGCATGATATTGCAAATTTCAGTATTTTATCTTTTTTTTATATAGCAGATAAGTAGTCCATTGTGTATATATAACACATCTGCTCTTTATCTGTTCATCTATGAGTTTATTAACTGTTAGGTTGTTTCTGTTCTCAGCTATTGTATATAATACTGCAGTGAACATGGGGGTATATATACCTATTTGATTAGGTTTTTTTTCATTTTTGGCAAATACCCCAAAGTAGAATTATATGGAATTTCTCTTTATAATTTTTTTAAGAATCTCCATACTGATTTCCACATTAGTTGCACCAATTTACAGTCCCACTAACAGTTTACAGGGTTCCCTTCTCTCCACATCCTCTCCAAGTCTTACTGTTTCTTGCCTTTTGGCAAGTAGCTGTCCTCACAAATAAAGGTGATATTTCATTGTCGTTTTGATTTGCATTTCTCTAATAATAAGGGATGATGAACATCATTTCATGTGCTTAGTTGACCATCTGTATTGTCCAGTAAGAACACTCATTTCTACCCATTTTTTTTGGGTGGGGGGAGTATAACTGTATTGTTAATGTTTAATCCAGTCAGAGAATCTGCATTTGCATTGGATATACAGATCAGTATATTCTGGCTAATTCTGTTCTTTAATTAGACTATGCAGCCTGATACAGTTGGTTAGAGTGGAGTTGGGGCACAATTGACTGTGGTGGAGGGACTATGGGTACTTTGGTTGGTGGGTGCATGTGGTAACATACACTTGAAGGGCGTGGGCCTATAATTCTAATTAATATGCAGCATTGTAAACCAATGTTGCTCATAATTTTTTTAAATTCTCTGCTACTAAAAAAATGGAATATTAAAAAAAGGGAAAAACGGATTCTAATTCAATAATGAATATGGAAGAAAACCGGTCATAGCTCACTTTATCCTTTCTGAGCTGCTCTGTTTCAGAACCATTTCTAGCCATTTTTTATTAGGTCACTTGTTTTTTGTTCAATTTCATGCATTATTTTCATACATTGTTTTTAATGGAATAATAATTTGGGGGCATTCACAAAACAGTATATGATTCAGAATTATAGAATTACATACCTGTGGAGTATGTTACCACACTACGTAGACCAGCAGCGTACCCATAATTCTTGACCATAGTCCATTGGGCACCTTTTACACTTTGCTCTACTCTCACACCCTCCTCTGATAGCCTAAATTATATGATCAAATTTTAGGGCTTGTTACTGGTTGGGCTTTGTCTTCCCCTTTGTTTTATGTCTCTGTATTCCACAGATGAGTGACACAATCAGGTATTTCTTTTTCTTATTTGACTCAGGATTATCCCCTCTACTTCCATCCATGTTGTCACATATGGCATGATTTCTTTTTTTATAGCTGAGTAATATTGCATCAGCATATATACACCACACCTTAATCCAATTTGTTGTTGAGCACTTAGGTTGTTTCCAGAACTTGACTATTGTAAATAGTGATGCAATGAACATTGGAACATATGTATCTCTTTGAATTAGTGTTTTTGCATTCTTAGGGTAGATAGCTAAAAGTGGAATTGCTGGGTCATATGGTAGAGCCAAGCTGTAATATTTTAAGAACCCTCCATACTGTTTTCCACGGGAGCTGAACCAGTCTACATTCCTACCATCTGTGTATAGGTTAACTAATAATGTCTAATAATGCTAGTTCTTCCAAATCATGAACCAGATCTTAGAAGAAAAGTTTTCAGTTTTTCACCATGGAAAATAGTGTTAGCTGTAAGTTTTTCATATATGACCTTTATTATGTTGGATATGTTCTCTCTATACCCATTATTTTGATGATTATTGTCATTAATGGATGTTGAATCTTAGCAAATTCTTTATATCTATTGTAATGATCGTATTACTTTTATCTTTCCTTTTGTTGGTGTGCAAATTACATTGATGGGTTTTCAGATGTTGAATCATACTTGATTCCTTATGATAAATACCACTGGTTATAACTTATGATCATTTTAGTGCATTACTGAATTTGGTTTGCTTAAATTCTTAATGGATTTTTGTATCTATGTTCATCAGGGAAATTTGTCTATAGATTTCTATTACTTGTAATGTCTGGTTTTGGTATCGCAGTAATGATGGTCTCATAAAATGTGTTTGTAAGTATTTTCTCTTAAATTTTTTATAACAGCTTTGTTATAATAAATTAGGAGAGGTCTGCGGAAATTGTATTAGAATCATCTGAATACCTTATACTATTCAACTACCCAATATGTAGTTTGTTTGAATGGGGGAGGTGTGATTTCAGTGTACTATACTTCTCTTTTTCTTTCTACACCTGCCATTCCCATTTCTAGTACTATAGTCCCTAGTGGAGTACCATTAACTTTAGGTATGAGATAGGGGACTAGAACTTGAGAAAGATGATTACCATACACCTTACTTCTTTTGTTTCCATTTCTGTGACTCAGTTCCTACCTCTACATCTTTAGTCTCCTGTTGAGAACCATTACTGTAGATTTGGAATGGAAAGCTGTGACCTGACAGATTGAGGTTGGAATAGCAGATCTGAGAATTATGAGGGTATAGGAGACTGTTGAATGGATGAGCTAACTGAGGCGAACTCATAAATAAGCCAAGGACTAGTGTCAGTTATTATCGGATCTAAGTTTGATATTTAAATATTTAGGGATTTCAGAACTTTACTCTTTCATGAGCTGTAATGATTTTCATTTTTAGATCTAGTCTTTTTTGATAGCATTATTTAACATTCTAGTCATCTGTATTGGAATTAAATCTCTCAGGGATAATGTTTTCCTTAGGTTTTATGTAACTGTCTCAATTTTTTGTTTTTTGAAGATATTTGTGTTTTTGCTTGCTTGTGTTTGTAGCTTCTCTTTTTTGGTTCTTGTTTATAATGAGGTGAGGGGAGTGAAAAAAGTTAGATTTTTCCTGAGCATGTTTAAATTTGAAATGGTTTGTGCTTATATTTACTCGTCTATCATTGCTAAATGTTTGGTTTAAAAACATCTTTGTTTTAAAAGAAAATGTGTCTGTTTCTAAATTGCTTTGACTTATAGAACTTCACCTAATTAGGACTGAAAAAATGGTTTATTTCATTTGTTAAAGGTTACCTATTAGTTGGGCTATATGCAGTGTGTTACCAGAAATATATTTTCTTTAAGTGACCTCGGTTTCTGGTTCTATTTTCACCTACCATCATGTAGAGTCTGCATGATTTCATGATCATGTATTGCATTCCTAAATAATTTCATTGTATATTCTAAGTTTTGCTAAATTGACTCTGTGTTATTTTTTGTTCGTTTAAAGTTTGAAATGCTTACTGGTACTCTGCCATTTCAAGGTAAAGACAGAAATGAGACCATGAATATGATATTAAAGTAAGTGTCAACACTATTTTTTTTCCTTTGGGAAAAAATTCCTTGTTTTCAGTTTTGAGAAACTTGTGGTTTTAAATTGATACTCACAAAAGAATGTTTTATGGACTGTTATAGTCCCTTTTCCTACTATATAGGGAACATTGTTTGCCTTTGTGAAAGCATTTTCTAAAATTATTTTTTGAAATTTTTCAATTTAGAACTCTGGCTATATTTAAATTAAATTTTCTAAAATCTTCTTTTCCAGAGCAAAACTTGGAATGCCTCAGTTTCTTAGTGCTGAAGCACAAAGTCTGCTAAGAATGTTATTCAAAAGGAATCCAGCAAATAGATTGGGTATTGTTTATTTTCTTCACTTTCATAATACTGTACTGCATGCTTTAGGAGGGTGATTATAACTTCATATTATCTGACTTAAGTTCATTATAGACTGCTTTATATTTATGCATAGAAAAATTTTAATTGCATTTTTCATTGAGGTAACTAACATTGGTATACAACACAAGCTGTGATTCAAGTTACTGGTTCATAGTTCTTCAGATATATGTTACTTCACCACATCCACCACCAAAGCCCCCATAGACATCTGCCATAATCATTGGGCCCCCTACACATTCGACTCCTCACACTCTTATTCCCCCTGTGGTAGCCTCAATCCTAGTCAGGTTTGGTGTCTGTTTTGTTTGTTCCTTTGTTTTGTTTATCTATACTCCACATATGAGTGAAATCACATGGTGTTTGTCTATCTCTTTCTGACCTACTTTGCTTGGCATTACCCCCTCCATTTCCCTCCATGTTCTGCCAAGTCACAAAATTTCATCCTTTTTTATTACATTGTTTATATATACAACATCTTTATTATCCACTCATCTCTCATGGTGAGGGAGTTACTTAGGTTGTTTCCTTTATTGGTTATTGTAAATAGTGCTGCCATGAACATAGGCATGTGTATATCCCTTTGAGTTAGTATTTTTACATTCTTTAAATAAATACTAGAAGTATAATTCCTAGATTATTTAGGAACTCTATTTTCAATATTTTGAGAAACCTCCATACTGTTCTCAGTGGACATTGAACCAATCTACATTCCCACAAACAGTGCATGAGAGAACATAGCCATTGCTGTTTCATACCCCAATCAACACTTGTTCTGTCTGTTCTTTTTGCTTTGAAATGTGAGGAAGTTCTCATTGTAGTTTTGATTTGCATTTCTCTAATAATACCTAATGATGAACACTTTTTATGTCTGTTGGCCATCTGAATTCTTCATAGAAGAATCTATTTTGCCTTTCTGCCCATTTTTGTTGTATCCATTTGTTTTCTTTTTCTTGAGTTGTATGAGTTCTTAGTAGTTCTTGGATATCACTACCTTGTCAGATGTATGATGTACAAATATTTTCTCCCATTCTGTACCTTATCTTTTCTTTTTATTTTTTTAATATATATTTTTATTGTTATTTATGTCTTTTACATTTTGTATTCCCCTTGGGTAGCCCACCACCAATTCACCCGTGATCCATCTCCATGGTCCCTTGTGTTCTTTTCTATTCCATTTTGTGCCCTTTTCCTTCCCTCCCTCC
>PVIJ01009183.1:51032-68650 GCA_004024925.1 Scalopus aquaticus | reverse complement strand
GCTCATGGATTGGAAGGATTAACATTATCAAAATGGCAATCCTACCAAAGGCAATTTACAGATTCAACGCTATCCCAATAAAAATCTCAATGATATTCTTCAAAGAAATAGATCGACTACTGATGAAATTCATATGGAACCACAACAAACCTCTCATAGCTAAAGCACTCCTAACTAAAAAGAAAGAAAATGGAGGAATTTCACTCCCTGATTTCAAACTATACTACCAAGCCATAATAATTAAAACAGCATGGTACTGGAACAAAAACAGACACAAAGACCAATGGAACTGAATAGAATACCCAGAATTAAAGCCGCATATCTCTGAACAACTAATCGCTGATAAAGGAGCAAAGACAATGCAGTGGAACAAGGACAATCTAGTCAATAAATGGTGCTGGGAAAACTGGACAGCCACATGCAAAAAAAATGAAGCTACACTACTACCTCACACCCTGCACAAAAGCCAACTCAAAATGGATAAAAACCTGGATGTAAGACCTGAAACCATAAAATTTATAGAAGAAAATATAGGCAAAACTCTACATGACATACATCTCAGCAAAATCTTTAAAGACACATCCCCCAAAGTGAAGTGAAGGACAAGATAAACAGATGGGATTACATCAAAACAAAAAGCTCTGTACAGCAAAAGAGACATTAACCAAAACTAACAGATACCCTATCAACTGGGAAAAGATCTTCACACACAATACAAATGATGAAGGACTGATAACAGAAATTTACAAGGAACTCACACAACTCAACAAAAACAAAGCGAATAATCCAGTCAAAAAATGGGCAGAAGAGCTCAAAAGGCACTTCTCCAAAGAAGAAAAGCAAATGGCCAACAGGTACATGAAAAAATGTTCAACAAAACTTATAATCAAGGATATGCAAATCAAAACCACTATGAGATACCACCTCACGCCTGTGAGGATGGCACACATTAAAAATACAGGCAACAACAAATGCTGGAAAGTATGTGGAGAAAAAGGAACTCTTCTACACTGCTGGTGGGAATGTGAACTGGTCCAACCATTATGGAAAGCTGTACGGCAGTTCCTCAAACTGCTGAAAATGGAACTTCCATACAACCCAGCAATACCACTGTTAGGAATCTACCCGAAGGACACATAAACACTAATTCAAAAGGATACATGCACCTGTATGTTCATTGTGGCACTGTTCACAATAGCAAAGGTATGGAAGCAACCCAGATGTCCAAAAATAGATGATTGGATCAAGAAGATGTGGTACATATATACAATGGAATGCTATTCAGCATTCAAAGAAGATAAACACATGCAATTTGCAGCAACGTGGATGGAATTAGAGGGGATCCTACTCAGTGAAATAAGCCAGAAAGAAAGAGAAAAACATCAAATAGTTTTACTTATAACAGGACTATAAGGAAACCAAATAGGAGAGAGACACTCAGCGGGTGGCGGGGGATGGGTGGGGGAGGAGAGGGTTAGGGCACAAAATGGAGTAGAAAAGAACACAAGGGACCATGGAGATGGATCACGGGTGAATTGGTGGTGGGTTACCCAAGGGGAATACAAAATGTAAAAGATACAAATAACAATAAAAATATATACATTAATAAAAAAAAAACTTTGCCTTTAGATTTTTTTTTTCATTATCTATCCACCTATAACCAATGCCTGGGAAATATTACATTTTTGACACCATTATTTCCTCCGCTGCTTTTATTTTTTAAAACACTTTATGGTATATACACTTCTGAGTGGGTTCCTGCATCAAGTTTAGGCAGGTTCACGTGTTTCTACAATCCATAGTTTGCTTACAGGACACTCTTAGTTGTTAGTTCTAGGAATGTGATGGATAGAGATGTGTAAGATAGCTTTAAACTGTCACGCTTTATGAAAATGTCTGGAATATTAATTGAATATCTAACACATTAAACTTCATTTTATGTAAGATGTACAAACGGTCTTTACAACTTTGACATTTTCGTAATCACTTAGAAAAAAATCTCACGCAAATCATACGGGAAGATAGCTATCTTCCTTCCTTAACAAATCCAAGTGCTTTGGAAATAATCAACTCATAAATATTTAGCTAATATACACTCAGAGCAATGGATTGTGCAAAATTAAATGCCTCATTGAAACAATTAATTTCAAATGCTATGATTTATTGAGCATACTTTACTGGAAATTTAATAGAAATATGGACTCAAACTAATTTGAGCAGAGGATGTTTGCACTGTCTTTGATTTCTGGCCAACATAACTTCTTTGTTACCCTTCAGGTGAACCTCAAGAAAAAGCAAACTTCCAGGAAAGCTCTCTAATTGAATCTGTGGGTCAGAGTTTGATGAGAGGAGGCAATGGCCACAGATTGTAAAAAAAAAAAAAAAAAAAAAAAGACTAAATAAACAAAATGAAGTCATCCTTTCATATTTCACATACCTCCTGCAGTGAAGCCCTCAGGGAAGAAAATGTCACTGCTGTAAAAGCTTGTTGTCATCATCAGTCCATTTCAAAAGAATACAGTTCGTGCTTCTCGGGAGCATCGATAACCAAATATATCCCCCAGGCATCTCTGAAACATTCCGTTCTGCTCTTTCCTGTAAGTGGGTTTGTGTTTGGACTTTAAGCAAAGGTTTCACACAGCAGTGGAAGGCAGTATGAGTGGCAAAGAAGACTTTAGAAGCAGTCAGAGTAAGGATGGATGGGGATAACAAGGCACCAGCAGTTGATGGAAAGGTGCCTAATCAGTGTGTTGGGTGAATTCAGTCTATTTGGTGTAACCGAAATGGCACTCAAGTGGGATTTTGATGATCAAACTCTTAGTCCCGATCTAGCTGTTACTGATCTCAAGGAAGTCACTCGTTTGACTCAGTTCTTTTGCTAGTAAAGTGGAACAAAACAAATGGTCAAGATGAATGCTAAGATTTCTCTCAGTTCACATCCTCATTAGCTTGCTGACTTTATCTGACAAGTTTCTTCCTTTGACTCTGCCTAAGTACAGTCCTAAACACAGCTGATTTTTAT
The DNA here is from genome assembly GCA_004024925.1 of Scalopus aquaticus. Taxonomy (NCBI): domain Eukaryota; kingdom Metazoa; phylum Chordata; class Mammalia; order Eulipotyphla; family Talpidae; genus Scalopus; species Scalopus aquaticus. The sequence continues at coordinate 65,628 of PVIJ01009183.1, read as the reverse complement.
TTTCCAAATATTTATTAGTGACCACTGAAGACTAGATGAGTCTTCCCTTTGGTATATTTCTCTTTGGTGTTCTTAATTCAAATATTTTACAATCAAACCAAGCTCTCGGAAGTTTATGTTTTCTGAAACGAGGCCCTATAGTAAACAATTTCACCAAAAGATTTGAAATCACCTGTGAGCAACTTAATTTCTAGGTCAGTATGATTTTTGTTATTTAATATTTGTTCCTCCTACCAATATCCTGCATCTGGGATGCAACTCCTTCCTGTTTCTCTAGCACAATATCTAAACATGAGATGAGTTACATCTGTCGTATTTGGCATTGGCTGAGTGCCTTCTTGTCAGACACGAGGATTGATTGGCCACAGCGTTTTCTGAATATGTAACTGATGTGACCTGATGGTAACTGTCCGGCCACCTTAGGACTTCCTGAAAATCAGTGAACAGAAACCAAATGTGCTTCCTTTGTGACTTATTGATGCTGCTTTTCAATCTCTGTAGGTAGAAACTTATCACTAGCTCTAAACTCTTTGCAGATAGACAAGTAATGTTTTCCAGTCACCACTGTGAGGAGGAAACTACAGAAAATACATACCTAGACAAACACCAGCATACAGAAGTAAGTAAAGCATGGACAATTTGGTTTTATCATTTGCATACTGGCTGTATATACATGATATCTTTATTGTACAGTTTCTTCCTCTGATCTTAGAAATGGATATTTTCTGTTATGTACTTTTGCTAAACAGTGAAGATGTGTATGCGTGTGTGTGTGTGTGTGTGTGTGTGTTCAGGGTTTTGTGTTACAATTAGGGGTGTTCACCAATACCCAAGTCCAGAGTTTACCCAAGTTTTCTTCCTTAGGAAAGCAAAATAGACTTTATAATGTAAGTATGAGAGCTAGTTCCATGGATGAGAGCAATGTTACTACATTTTTCTGTTAGCTATTTAGACACTTCAATAAGCTTAAATCATCAGGGCTGAATTCTACTATGGTGAAAATAAAAAGGTAGAGCTTTGCTTTCTTAGCCTTTTTTTTTTTTTCATTTCATAAAGCATTCCTGAAGTAAGGGCTTTTGTACAGATTATTATTTGAGAAGTGATTCTAAGGAATAATAGTGGGGGGGGGAAGGATGAGATAACAATGAAGGAAGAAAATATAATTCAAAGTTGTGTTATTAAGTTGGTCCACACTTTTTGCAACTAGGGTTCAATTTTGAAGTGTAACCTCTGAGGAGCTGAGCAGAATATTCCTCAGAATTGCCAACCCAAGAGAGAATGCAAGAGGTTTACCCACGGGCTGCTACTTTTTATAACTCAAAGGTTGTTCAAGGTTTATTTTAATCCTTTACACTTTCAGGTTGCTGTATGCAATTGGCCAGAGTCAAGGATGGAATTTCAAAGTTCATGAGAAGATGGGAGCCAGCCATAAGAAATATTCAGTACATTGGCCACACGAATAGCCTAAAGTTTGTATTCAATAAGTGTCAGTTTTCTGCATTTCGAAAACCACACTGGGAGTTTAAGATATGTTCTAAGCATTGAACCTTATTATTTCCACTTAACAGATGATGATTCCAAAACAAGAAGAAAGAAGAGAAGGAAAAGGACAAGATGGATAACTAGTTATAAAACTAATCGAATCAAAACTAAACCACAAGCAATCTGACTCCAGGACTCACCTGGTTGGCCACAATACATTGAAGGGTCCTCTTTTCCTTTTATTTTTTTAAGATTCATTTATTTATGCATACAAGAGCTGGGGTGTAGGCCAGTGGTGTGGGGTGGTGAGAGGATTCACCAGAGACAGAGTGGGGAGCAAAACAGGCAGATGGACTGAAACACACTGCTGAGGGGAGAGGCAGGCAAGGTAGAAGAGGTCTGCTGAGCCATGTGGGAAGCTCCCTGGCCAGGGATGAAACTTATGCTGCAGCAGCTGGTTAGCTTCATAGTGCTGAGACTTAACCTCTTGCACCACCAGGGAGGCCCTTTTTTTTTTTTTTTTTTAAGAAAGATGAGATATAATGGAAAAGACAGCATTTAGCTAGTTACAGTGTTTGTTATAGTTATACATTTGAAATTGCGACCATAGAATTCAAACATTTCAGATGAGGACCAGAACCTATGCAGGTGAAAAAGAACAAAGAACGCTTAGAACAGAGGTTCTCTCAGTGTGCTTCCCCAGGCCAGCAGCATCTGCAACATTTGAAAGCTTAGTAGAAATCCAAATTCTCATGTTCCACCAAACACACTAAATGAGAACCTCTGAGGGTCGACCTAAGTAATTTGAGTTTTAACAAATCCTTCAGTTGATTATGATGCACATTAACTTCACAAACCATTGACTTAAAAAGCATATACTATTTCAGGTTACCTGGAATTTAAAACACACGAAAAAGAATAGAAGAACATTTAGATGGAATTTTAACATTAAGAACATGGTTGATACCTCAGCATTCCATTGATTTAATAATAGGACTGACAATAAAGATTTGATTTCTCACCTCCCCACATTCATAATGCATGAAGCAATTAGTGTCTCCCACATAGATATATTCTTGCTTCCTCAAAGATTTATAGGGATAAAGATGCTTGGTGAGGAGGTAGGAGTTTAGACTAGAGAGAGCAGAAACAGAATCAAGAATGGGCAAAATACTACGACGTAAGCATGATTCAGAGATAAGGAATGACTAAACAAACCCAACCAAGAGGTGGATGTTGAATGACAAGTATTAGCCTAAATTCAGGATGATGGAACAGAAACCAGAAAAGGGCTAAGAATGGAAAAAGACTGAAGCTTTAATGTAATTAATACAGGCACGGTTGCCAGGAAAGGAAGACTATGCTAATTTTAAAGCAATTTTAATTTGCTGAGCAATCGTGAACACTGTAATTTCATGCGTGGATTTCCCTTCTATGACAAATCCGCCAATCAAGTACCTGAAGAATCCTTTACTAATGACCAGTAAAGCGCTATTACCATCCTCCTATTAAAAGTATAAACAGGGCCTCCCCGGTGGCGCAGCGGTTAAGCGCTGCGCTGTGGAGCTGTCGGCAGTGGCGACGCGAGTTCGACGCCCGGCCAGGGAGAATCCCACATGGTGCGGCAGACCTCTCCTGCCTTACCCGCTGCTCCCCTCAGCAGTGTATTTCTGCTCTGCCTGTTCTGCTACCCGCTCTGTCTCTGGTGAACCCTCTGGCCGCCCCGCGCCTCTGGCCTGTACCCCAACTTGTATATATAAATAAAAAATAAATCTTTAAAAGTATAAACAGGGACACTATTTTGTTGTTAAATTCTGACTAAATTCTTTAATAAAAGCTAAGAGTTACATGTTAAGCCTTAATATTTAAAATATTTAAAGTCATACTAACAAAATTTTCCCAAACTCAGCAAATTACTTTCCAAAATATTTGTGAGGGAAGTGAGAGAAAAAAAAAATTCCACTAGTAGAATGGAAAGAATCCCACATTAAATAATAGAAATACAAAGTTGCAGTCTCAGTTCTGCTACTATGTCTGTGATTTTTCTGGTGAGTTGATTACTCTTTGTTTCTGTTTCTTTATTCCTTACAATGCAGGTCCCGATATTTCTGCTAAGTTTCAGTGTTAAATACAATAATTTTTGAGAAAGTTATTTTAAGATTGCAAAGGGTTAGGTACAGTTTTATTGAGAAAATTAGTCTAAAAGCAATATTGTCCTTGAGCTTATTCTAGCCCTTCAGTTCTCCAACCCTTTGAATTTCTGCTAAAAATTCAAAATTTAGTCATAAAGAAATATACACTTATAAATTAGTATTTCTTTTGCAGTTACTCCATTTGAAATATCTAACTACCATTTTCTTCAAATTTTTAGGTCATCATAATCATCATCAAATAAAATGGAAATTCTCTATCTGGAAGGAATGTATGATTTTTTATGTAATTGTAGATTCTATCTTATTCACAATTTTTGTTTGTATGTTCTAAACCTTTATTTTTCATTGACAAAGAAATATAAGAACAGAATGCTTGCCTTGGAAGATGACACTAAACCTTTGTTTCCGTATTTGCTGTAAAAGTATAAGCAAATTGTCTATCATAATAAGAATTGCTATTTCCGAGTGCCTACAGTGTGTCCTTTTTTGTGTATTGAAGTATAATGTGTCCCAAACTTACAGATGGTTCAGATAGTTTGCGTGACTAAATCATTCATGCACTTTATTTGGATTATTGTATTTCTTCCTCATAGTACCACCAAGCACTCTTAGCTCCCACTTTTTGATGAATTTAGACTTAAATACATAAAGAATGCACTCATCAGTCTGCCTCCAGAGCTTTTACTCTTAACCACTACTTAATGGTCTGTATGGAATTAATTTATGACTCTTGCTTATTACTTTATCCATTGCTCCTTCTCTCTCACGTGATACATGTTTTTCCCAACATTCAATATTCATAGTTCCTAGTATACAGTAGGGATTCAGCAAATGAACAGTGAGCAAATGGTGTAACAATCCTGTAAAACAATCTCTGCATTTATGGAGAGGGACACATTAGAAAACAGGTAAAGTGTGTTCACCCTCTGGTGGAGAGAAGTTTTCCAGGAGAGAAAAGTGATCACGAGGGCAAACATGAGTTTCCCATTCTTTTCACATGGAGCCATGGCAACTGCACCCTCCACCCGCCCCCCAATATAACAGACACAGCATTAGATGATTCAGTCAACACGAATGCCCACAAAATTCTTTCCCTCATTCAATCAACCTACCACTAGATTTTGAGCAACAGGTTAGAGTAAGTTAGTAAAGGGAGGGAAGGTCTATGCACTCATGTGTTGGGAATTTCACGCAACAGTCTGGTTTGGAGAGTTAATGGGAATAAAAGTGAAGAATGAGGTTGCAGGAGATAGCTGGAAGATGTTGGATGACAATGGTAAAGAATTTGGCCTGTATTCCAGAGTGATATACAGCATTCCAGCAGAAGAGTGACAAGATCATCAATTGGATATGTGAGAGATTACTGTTAGTGGTATGCAGAATGAATGGAAGAAGGCTGGGTTGGAAAGCAGAGTATGATCAGAAGGCTACTTAAGTAGCTCAGATGAAGGCTGATGGAGCTTGGGCTTAAAGCCACACCAGCACTGAGAACAGGAAGGGAGAGAATGAAAGAAAGACACATACATACATTCACACTCACACACTCACTCACACTCACTTATACTCACACACACACACACACCACATATATACATGCATACATGCATATATCAAATTATGTATAGAGACAGAGAAGGAGAATGGCCAACCAAGGCAAAGGCACCCCGAGATGCTGATGAAGCACAGCTGAGTAGCAGAGTCCTTGGCTTGTCTCCAAATTAAATTTTGTAGTCTCTTATTGCCTTATTAATTGTCTCTATTCTTTTTTTTGCAGAAGGTAGAATGGATTTCAAAATCCAGATGTGTGGAGGAAGTATCACTAACTAGAGCTTCAGCATGTATTAAACGCCTACTAAACATATTTAATTTAGAATTAATAAGGTGGTGGTATGAAAATTAAATCCCCCATGATTGTCGGAGAAGAACACCTATTGAGGTATAAATATATGAAAGATAAATCTACTTGCGATGTAATTAATTCAAATCTGCAGAACCAATAAGTGTGTGACGATGTTCCTATTATTACATTACACTTGTGAGGAATGCTTAGGAATTTAATTAGCATTTACCCATACAACTAAAGAAAATGAGATATTAAGCATGCTATCTAATTAACTAGCTATAGATTGCCTGTTAAATAAATATTAAATGTATAAACACTTGAGGCCAGGCTGAAAGTGTGGCCCTAACTAGATATCCATTTTCTCATGAGTCTTTTTTTTTTAAGCAATTATAGTTAATTCCAAGAACTAAAAATACAGAGCCTTCTAATGGGATCTATATGCTGTGTCCATGTTTTTTTTTTTTATTTATTTATTTTAACTCAATTGGACTTTGCTCTTATGTCTCCCTCCAAAATTAGCTAGAATTTGAAATAGGAGATTCCATGTATTATCCAAGCAAATCATGAGAACACTCTGGTCAATTATATGAGGTTGTCAACATAACCACCTAATAGTTATAGCCACTGAAACATGGGCATGTTAATTTCTCCAAGATCTCACAGCAAGGAAATAGTAGATGCTTTGTCATTGCATCATCGCTAACTAGTCTCTAACTAGAGACTAGTTAGCAACAATAATGATCTCGATGCAAGTCTGATGCTTCTATTCAAACCCCCCACCGCAACAGCTTTCCAAACACACAAGAGTACATGCTTTAATCTTTAAGTCTCTGTCTGATGTGTCCACTGCCAAACTGCTCTGACCTCAGATCTATTACATGTCTGACCTCATCTCCTTCAACTTTGCACTTTATTTCATTCTACCCAGGCACTGGTATTTTTGCTCTTTCTGAACCCTTCTAGGCAAGCTCCATCATCATACTTTATTTCACTCCTTTCATTCCTCTGTACAAATGCTACCTAATCAGGAAGCGCTTCCCTAATTACTCCTTAGAAAAGAATGGTCTCATCCTCACCACTTGTCAACAGCCTAACTTGCTTGCTTCTACCACAATGCATAATACAAATTTTACATACTTATTTGCTACTCCTCGCCCCTCTCGCAAAACATGTAGTCAATAAGACCACGGATACACTTCATAATTGTATCTCCTGCATATAAACTGATGGTGCCTAGCACATGACAAGTGCTCCATAAATATTCAATGAGTGAATGAATGCTCTGTTAACACAGCATCTATGCCACACTAGAAGGTTCCAAGTGGTCATGATAGTTACAGTTTGTGTATTTTTTCAAAGTTTATGTTCATTAGTACAATATCATATGTGATTAGAAATGCGTATTGCTTTTTGCTTCAAATTGTTTAATATAGCCATATAGAACATGATAAAATAAATCACCTTTGAATCAAGTTTAATTTGCATTCTTCTCAAATATTATCAGATACATACTTATTATGCAACCATTTCTTCAAGCTGTTCCTCATGTTTTCTTGAATCAAAATGGTTCAAATGAAACTAAAAGTTTCAAATATCTGAAATTATTTCTCAAGAAATTCGATGGCTCAAAGAATTATTTCCCTGTATTCTACCAAGTTTTCTACTCTGAGAACTTATATCATCCTTTTAAGATAGAGTTCAGGGTATTCTGAAAATTAGAGATTGGTTGTATGTACCTAAAATTTTGCCCATCTCTTATAGGTTATTCATTTACCAGCCTACAGATTGTCATGATCATTTTATATGATCTTCTGAATATCTGAGATGTCTGTTATAACTTTTCCTCTATATGATTTTTTTTTGTTTTCTCCCTTTTTTCCTTGAGTCTAGCTAGAGGTTTGTCTATTTCATTTTTTAAAAATTTTTATCAGCTTTAATGAGATATAATCCAAGTGTTATACAATTTACCCACTTAAAGTATACAGTTCATGGCTTTAGCATATTCAAATGGCTTTAGTGTATTCACCGAACTTTGGAAGTATCACGAAAATGAATTGTAGAAAAAACAAGCTTTTGGTTTCATTAATCTTTATTACTCGCTTTTTGACCCCCATGTCATTTTTTTCTGCTCTTCTTTTTGTTATTTCCTTTCTTGTACAAGCTTTTGGTTTTGTTTGTTCATCATTTTCTAGTTTGTTAAGGTGAGAGATAAGATGACTCATCTGAGCTCTTGTTAGGTGATATGGGCTTGCATTGCTACAGACTTCCCTTAGTACTGCTTTTGCTGTGTCCCAAAAGTTCTAGTATGTGGTGTCCTCTGCAGTGTGGAAATGGAATGTTTTATCACTAAGGTTTCTTTTAGGGGATGAAGTTGCAACTTGTGAAGCATTATTAAGCTCCACAGATATTCCTAGAGTTTGACTGATAATATTTTTTTAACCCATTATCTCAATACTTTTTATCTTCTATAAAAATGGAGGTGATTACTCCATTATAATCATGCCCTTAGTAAACCCGTTTTCAAGGCACAAAACTAATAAATGTTGAAGTCATATTGAACCCCCTATCTACCTTAGTCCAGAGCAATTGCCTTTTGTTTTTTTCACTTAGACCTGGGAAAAAGAGAAAGTCTTTAAAAATGGAAATAATTGTGTTCTTTTATACTTCATATTGCTTTGATAGGCCTCTTTGGACTTACAGTTGACTTGGTTGATTGACACTTGGTCCCGAAGAATGGCTAATACTGAATTCAGCTGAGGTTCTTAGACTTTCTTGATACATTGAAGAAAATTATCCAAAGGCTTAAAGAGATCCAAATTCTAGAGAACATTTACCTGCTTGCCAACTTTTAAATCCCTTGGGATATTGCAGGGATACTCCCTGCACTAAGACTCTGAAAAATATATTAATATGGGGAACAATGACATTCTTGAGAAACTGTAATAGCAGTTCTCTCTAGGACAGGAAAAACACTGGGAAATGCTACTTATCTGTTCCCTGAATGCACAGAAAAGTATGAAACACCGAATTGCAGAGGTGATGACCACTACATGCCAGATATGAGGTAGATGTAGATACCATAGTATGTGGCAGTTTTTACTACTCTTAAACAACTTTGATTCCAGTTAGGCCAGGGAGTATAGGTGATCTTGATAGTTTCACCAGTTAAAGATAGGATTAAAACAAAATTATAGTTCCTTAGCAGACAAGTGAGTCCCAAATATGGAAAAAAAAAACTCTAGTAAGATGAGAGAAACTCTCCTCACGCTCAATGTCATAACAACAACATCTAATGCATATTCTATCACCCTCACCACCACCATCCCACTGCATACATGTACTCCCAGGAAGCACCCTGGCCTTTGCTGACTTTCTTTAGAGCAATAGCCCCCTACTTCCTACCTCCCAACCACACACACACACACACACACACACACACACACACACACACACGAAGCCTGAGTATCTAGTAATTGCTAGAATGGGAATTCACACTCAAGTCTGTTTGTACTTGTAATTACTGCCTTCTTTCCATGTGACTTTCCTGGTTCCCCTGAGGGATAATTAATAGCTCTCTCCTTACAGCTGTTAAAATTCTTTTAACTCATCTGTCTTAACTATGTGGGTGCCCTTCAAGTCTTACAGTTCAATCAGACTATTTGTTCCCTTTCATATATCTAGTACGTAAAGAGATGCTTGAAACAGAATATACTAAGTTAGTAATCCCTTGCATTTATCCGGAAGGGTTATATAAAGAAGACACACAGAGTTAAAATGTTTAGAGATGACATAGAAGTGACTGATCTTCATTTGCTGTTGGGCAATTGGAAAAAGCTTTCAAAGCAGGTGGCATTGGAAATGAGCCTTGAAGAATGGGTAATGATAATAGCAACGATAATTTGTAATGTTCAGGAAGGGGGAAAGGTGGTTAGATGAAATAGAGGTAGCCTATGTTTAAAAGGGACATTCCAGCGCCCTTCGAAACCAATAAGCAAAAATATTCCAACAAAGCTGAATTTACCAATATTACCTGTCACTTGACTTCAGGTCTTTGCAAGTGAGTGTTTATAAAGTTAAATGCTGAATATCAGAGTACTGTCAGGAGTGAGATAGAGAAACAGTGACATCTCTCCTGACCCAGCCTAAACTAGAACACACAGATGGGGAAAAGGACATGCTGGCTGTTGGCCTGAATGGTGAGCAATGAACCAGAGAGAATGATCCAGTGCGACAGCCTGGAATGTGTCAGAGTGGATTAGGGACGGAGGTCAAAGTTGCCCGTGGAGTGTCTCACTAGTTGACAGTTCCACAGCGAAGGTTCCAGTGGACAGCCCCGTGAGATGCAGGCAAGGCAGTGGGCCCCTCGGGCGAGCCCGTGACTGTGCAGCAGATGGGGAAGCCCTGGCAGCTGATTCTGGAATATTCTCGCTGCACTTGCCTGAGGGCAGAAGCACATCCCTACACGAGGATTTTTTTCTTAAAGAAGGGAATGGGGTGGGGCTAGCAGGTGCTCTAATTAGCTAGACCTATTTACACTTCTAAACTGTGAAGCTAGACAAAATAGTGTCTTTTGGCTGTGTTTTTTAAAAGTTGTTGATAATTTCAAACTCTCATCATCTCACCTTCCACAATCTAAGCTGTTAGCAGGGGGGTGGCAAAAATCAGTGAAGAAAGAGATGGAAACTGGCAAATTCTAGGGCAGCAAATGGTGACTTTGGTTTGAATGCTGTCACGGCAACCTGTCTATGTTCGGCTCCCCTTCCATGATTTATCTTCATCAACTTTGTGCTCACAGTGATATGGAAATGCCTGCTTCTCTCCTGAAGCCACAGGCACTGATTCCTTATGCTTTATGCAAATGCGCCCGCACTCAGGAAAATATTCCTTTCCTCATCAATGCTTACTCGGCTTGTGTTTTGGGGGTAGGGTTAGATAAGGATTTCCAAAGTGAAAAAAAGAAAGTAAAGCAGCCACTGAAACCAAACAAGTGGAGAAGATGATGCCTCTTCACACGGGATGCCTTAACCCTGAATTGGACTGTGGTGTGTCAGCTGCACACAGATTCTAAATTACTGGTGCATGCAAAGACAAAATGTCAGCGTCTGCCCTTCCTTTCCAATATAGTTTAGTTACAGTAGCAGTCATTTCTGAAGATTTTTGTCTTCGTGGCTACTATTTACTATTTAGAAAGTATATTTTCTGGTATCTTTTGTTCACTGGTTTATTTTTTAACAAGAAAGGAAGCAAAGCAAAGAATCAATCCAACGCCTAACTATTGAAACTATTCATCACTCAGCACAGTGCTAGGTGTTTTCATGTTATTTAATTTGCTTGACTTGAGTTTTGGTTCTATAAAGCAGACAAGTTATGTAGAATGCTTCATGTGACTGATAATAAGATGCAGAATAGAACGCTTAAGAGTTTGCACAGTACTTCAATTAATATTTAAAATTTGAAAATTTGGGCCTCCCTGGTGGTACAGGGGTTAAAGTCTAAGCACGATTAAGCTATCACCAGTCACTGTGGCATGAGTTCAATCCCTGGCCAGGGAGCTGACCCACATGGTGCAGCAGATCTCTCCTGTCTCACCCACTGCTCCCCTCAGCAGTGTATTTCAGTAGATCGACCTGTTCTGTTCCCCACTCTGTCTCTGGTAAATCCTCTCACCACCTCCCTCCCCCACCCACAGCACCTCTGACCTATGCCCCAGTTCTGGTATGCATAAATAAATAAATATTTTTAAAAATAAAATTTTAAATTTCATGTAATTTAAATTTCATATATATATGTACTTTTAGTTACGTGAGACAATTTGTCACCCATTATGTAGGCATTTGGCTTAATGATCATCTGGTTTGAGGGTTAGAATGCATGATAGAAATTTCTCCTTAAATAGAAATAAACAAGTGTGCATTACAAACAGTTCTAGCTTTCACGTAGTATCTAACTCACTGTGTGGCTTTGGATGGAGCTCTTAATCCACATAGGCTGCATTGCAAGTATAACATAAATAGGAATTATATAACACAATCCAAGATTCTGTTATAAAATCAACTGAGGCATATTAAAAATTTAAAGAGTTGGGGTGAAAATCTATTCAAATTGGGTCACATACAATCCAGCAGATAGAAAGGCACTCCAAGCAATTGCACAAAATTAGTTTTATAAGGCAGAAGGGAACAGGAACAAAGAAGTTGTGCTAGTGAAAAAAGTGGGTTGGTGGACCTCCCTGGTGGCGCAAGGGGTTAAGTCTCAGCACTCTGAAGCTATCCGCAGCCACCGCCACATGAGTTCGATTCCCGGCCAGGAAGCTTCCCACACGGCTCAGCACACCTCTCCTGTCTCCCCTGCTGCTCCCCTCAGCAGTGTATTTCATCAATCTGCCTGTTCTGCTCCCCACTGTTCATCAAATGATGAACCCTCTCATTTCCCCCCCAACACCTCTAGCCTACACCCCAGTTCTTGTATGCAAAAATAAACAAATCTTTTTTTTTTTTAAGATTTATTTATTTATGCATATAAGCTGGCGTACAGGCCAGAGGTCTGGGATGGTGAAAAGGTTCACCAGAGACAGAGTGGGGAGCAAAACAGGCAGATTGATGGAAACACACTGCTAAGGGGAGCAGCGGGCAAGGCGGGAAAGGTCTGCCATGCCATGTGGGAATCTTCCAGGCCAGGTGTCAAACTCACGTGGCCACTGCCGACAGCTCCACAGCGCAGTGCTTAACCACTGTGCCACTGGGGAGGCCCATAAAATAAACAAATCTTAAAATTTTTTTTTTTAAATGTGGGTTGATTATTGCATTCACTTTCCTTTATGGGATGGCAGGGGGCTATTAGGGAGATTATCTAACTAGTGCTGATCCGTGGCTCTGATTGGGTTCCTGTTGCATTTGTGGGAGAGCTGCAAACTGTAATTAAGCTAAGCCTTGGACTTGGTAATGTGGGACTTAGCATAGGTGACTCTCCTTTGGTTCCCTTATCTTATTTTAAACAAGATGACTAGCCTAAAACCAGCAGTTCCAAACTCTCAAGACATAACATTTTGGTTTATGATAATATGTAGCTAGACTCTAAGTCAACAATCACAGCAATAATATTTTTGGAAGTGAGATAGTGAGGTAGGACATAGAAGGGCACTAACATTTGATGAATGTGCCTTGGATATTTTTTTTTTTTTTGGTACTAACACTACCTCCCTTTTCATATGTTTCTTACTCACAAGCATGGTGAAACCTGAAGATTTACGTTAACCTGACCACACATAAGGTTTCAGGGTAACTCAGTCGTCCTATAAACTGCTATCAAGTCATTTTTCCAGTCATTGGAAAAGTACTTGAAATATTATGCTAATGAAAAGCAATCCCTGTTCTTGAGAATTTTAATACTTGGCAGAATTGAAGAAAGCACCCTGTTAACAGTATCTGCTTATACATGCCTTTATTATTGGACATCGGCAGGAACAGTTCACTGAAAATTCAAATAAGGTAGCAATTACTTTGGGGGGAGGTGTGCAGGAGCAGGTAATGGGCTTGGGAAGGCAGGCATGGAATGTAGGCACCTCAAAGTACAGAAAATGCAGCCTTCTGCCCTGGCTGTGGAATAATATTTCTATGGATTCTCTCGCCCTGTGGAGATGACTAAAGAATTCTTTTTCTCACTTTCTTTGGCATCTCTTCTTTCTCATTCTGCCAAACTTTAACGTAGTAATTAAGCCCACAGAGCCCTTCAGTGTGTTACATATGCACCCCTTCCAACAGAGGATAGGAAGTCTCTCGCATACCAGGGAGCCAGTGGTTCATAACTCAAGGAAACCTGTCTCTGTTGTGTTGTGTTGTTCTGGGCACAGACTTGAGTCTGCATTTCCTCTTATACTTGCTGGCACAATGTAAGCCCTGGTGTATAATGGATTATGTTACATATATCAAATTACGAAATGTACAATTCTTCTTAAATTTCTCTAAAGGGCACCCTCTTATCATTTTTTATGCATTCGAGGGCTACGGTAGATATAAATTTATCATTTGAAATTCAAATGGTTATAGTTATAAAGCTGCTGACTCGTAAAAACAGGAAATTTAGCGTGGATCAGGATCTCAACGCGATGCATGATTTGCTGAACTTTTATGATAATTTCAGTAAATTATTGAATTAGCTCTGTAGTTTTACAAATATGCTTGAAAAATGTTCAGATGGTTATAGCAATGAATAACACTTTTTTGGTCTTTTGCCCTACTTGGGAAATAAATTTTAGCTGACAAGCAAATTTGAGGCACAGAAGCCACTCATCAAAAGGCAATAAAATTTAATTATTTAAATTATTGCAAGATCCACTAGAAAAATAACTTAAACTCATATTACTAATCTGGTCTTTACTGCACTTCAATATTCAAAATGTCTATTGACTTCGGCAATCTTGTGCCAGAAAATCTTTCAAATTAAATCTAAAATAATTCAGACTGGTAGAAATTGAATTAAAACTGGAAAGTTACCCAGGATTCCAATTAAAAGTGAGATAGGAAGGCATGTCAGAGACCATTTCATAGTTTCCTGATAGCGACACCATTTTCTGATCCTATTTATGTAAACTGGATCATCACACAAAGGTCAGCTGAATTTGTTCCCTCTTATCTAAAGCTGTGAGAATATGTTAGGTTTTGCCAACACTAGTCTGAGTTCAGACCTCAGATTGACTTTTTTCCTCAGTTTATTTTGTTTGTCCATGTTTTAATAGAGACACTAACTCAACATAACTGATTTGGGAGTCTTGATTTTTCACTTTGTCTAGAGTGTGACTTTACTGGGTAATTGCTCAGATGCACATCCTTGAACATATATTTTCTGTTATTTTTCTCAACTGATGCATTTCTTTTTCACTGATTTAACTGTATCTCTAAAAAGTGCCTCTTTTGTGCCAACTTTTTTTTTTTTTTTTAAAGATTTTATTTTATTTATACATACAAGCTGGGGTACAGGCCAGAGGCGTGGGGCGGCGAGAGGGTTCACCAGAGACAGAGTGGGGAGCAGAACAGGCAGATCAGAAGTACACTGCTGAGGGGAGCAGCGGGTGAGGCAGGAGAGGTCTGCCGCACCATGTGGGATTCTCCCTGGCCGGGCG
>PVIJ01009183.1:0-50932 GCA_004024925.1 Scalopus aquaticus | reverse complement strand
GTGCCAAGACTTTTGATAAAAGGTAGAGGTACTTTGGCCTTTGGCCTGTCATTACCTGTTAGGCCTACTGGCACTTGTCATCCATAAAGGGTAAGTACTCTTTCAATTCAACTTTCACCCTGTTATACACTTAGATGCATCTAATAATAAGAGGCAAGTGAACAATATAGAAACATTAATCTAAATTAAGAGGAAGGTTATATTATATCAGTGGGACAATGAGTGCTGTAGTCAAGGGCAAGGATTATTTAATTTGTTATTTAATGTAATGGGATATTAGTTTTATTTAAATAAGTTCAAAAGTTTGACACAGTCATTGACAAGAATGGCCGAAGTTCATCCATTACTTAATATTCTTAACAATTTGTGAGTTGGGCAAGAATTATTTATTCATTTGAAAAAAATTAATGAAGGAACTTTCTCAAACTCACATTTAGCAAATAAAAACAGAGGGTATCCATTTAAATTTGAATTTCAGAGAAGCAGAGTCATTTCTATTGTAGTAGAAATATTCTTTTACTGGAATATATAGACACATCTAATTTTTACCTAAGGTTTAAATTTAACAGACTTCCTATATTTTATCTGGTAACCATACACATAATCAAGAGTTACAGGATTTAAAAACATATCTTATGATTTCAAAACCGTCATATTTTCTACCAAGCTATGCCAGCATAAATGGTGACCTTGATCCATAGGAATTCTTGGTCACAAGGTTATAGCAATTCAGTATCTGTAGTTTAGAAAATTAGCAAAGAAGAAACCACTGGCACAGTTAACTAAACAATATTAATAGGCATCCAATGAAGAATTATCATAGATTCAGAGCAGGTACTCTTTAAACTCTGTAAGCCACAATCAGATTATATTTTTTATCTCTTGTTATCCTGAGTGTATGTTCTATGTACTCCATGGCCAGTAACCACTACAGTTGATTGAGCTAGTTATGGAATTTGACTAAAAAGTATTGAGATTGAAGGGGAAAAAGTTACTTTTAAAACAATGTTATGCTTTGTGTTTCCATTTAATTACTAATATTTATATTAAATAATATGATCAAATTTTCTGCTATATAAATGCTCAGTGTTCTTATCATTCTGACTTACTTTGCTGCTCATATTTATCTCAAATACCCTCCATTTTGTTGAAAATGATGTCATTTCAATTTTTTTTGGCTACATGGTGTGTATATTCTACATTTACCTGACCCAGTTATCCATTAATGGATATTTAGGCGATTTCCACGTTCTATTGTAAATAATGTTGCTATGAACACTGTGGAATATATAGGTTTTTGTTGATGCTTTCATATTCAATGGACATATGGCCAAGACTGGGATTACCAGATTATTTATTGCTCCCACTTTTTACTTTAAGCTAAATCCAGAATACATTCAGCAATAGTTATACTAGTGTACATTCCCACCAATAGAGTAATATGCTTCCTTTTTTTCCACTTTCTCTCCAACACTTGCTGTTGGGGGACTTTTTAATATGGACCATTTTTACAGATGTGAGATTGTAGCTCAACTTTGTTTTAATCATATCTCTCTTGTTAGAAGTGCTAAAAAATATTTTTATGTCTTTGGACCTTCTGGGAATTCTCTTTGGTAAATTCTCTGTTCTTATCTGCTGCCCATTTTTTTTTTTTTTAGAATTTTTAAAAAGATATATTTATTTATGCATATAAGAGCTGGGGTATAGACCAGAAGTGTGGGGGTGGAGGGTGAGAGGATTCACCAGAGACAGAGTGGGGAGGAGAAGAGGTCGATCTACTGAAATACACAACTGAGGGGAGCAGCGGGTGAGACAGGAGAGGTCTGTTGCGCCATGTGGGAAGCTCCCTGGCTGGGGATCAAACTCATGCTGCAGTGGCTGCCAATAGCTTCATAGTGCTGAGACTAAACCCCTTGAGCCACCGGGAGGCCCTGCTGCCCATTTTCTAATTGGGTTATTTGTTTTTTGTTGCTGTTGTTGTTGAATTGTATGAGTTTTCCAATTATCTGGGATATTGATTGCTTTTCAGCTTTTCAACTTGAGGTGATCCCAATTGTTTAAATTTTTGTTTTTAATTCCCTTGCCATAGTGTGAGTCACCAAAATTATCTATGCTATCTGTTGATTTTCTGCTTTCATTTGTGATTCTGTTTATTAATGCTTTCACAGTCTCTTTTTTTGTTGTTAGCCTAGCTAGAGGTTTATCTGTTTTCATCTTGAAGGACCAACTCTTAGCTTTATTGATTTTTTTGGTAAAATCTTTTTGATCTCTATTTCACGTATTTCAACTATTTTTATTTTTCCTTCCTTTCACTAAATTTGAATCTTGCTTGTTGCTCTTTTTCAAGGTGCTTTAGGTGTTATATTAGACAATTTAATATTTTTCTTATATCAGAGTGTCAGCCTGAATTGCAATTATCTCCCTCATTAAGACTGTTTTTGCTGTGTTCCAAAGGTTCTGTTAGCTTATATCACCATTTCATTAGTATCACGGTATTCTTTAATTTCTTTTATTTCCTCCTGCTTTTACAGCAGTGCACTTATAAGGAGGTGAGCCCAGATGCCACTTTGCCACAGTTTTGCCAGACAAGAGGTCTATTTTAAATTTTTTTAAAGATTTATTTATTTATGTATACAAGCTGGGGTGCAGGCCAGAGGTGTGGAGTGGTGTGAGGGTTCATCAGAGGCAGAGTGGGGGAGTCAAACAGGCAGATCAACTGAAATACACTGCTGAGGGGAGCAGCGGGCGAGGCAGGAGAGGTCTGCTGTGCCATGTGGGAATCCCCCGCCGGGCTTCGAACTCACTCTGCAGCTGCCAACAGCACCACAGTGCTGTGCTTAACCCATTGCACCACCAGGAAGGCCCCACAAGAGGTCTATTTTAAAGAGCAGTTTCCAGATGATAGCCTTCCTACTAATTTTCCTCAACCCCCTTCATCAATAGCAGTCACTTAATATGCAGCATCCCCATGCATGTATTTTGGCGAGGTTCATTTAACAGCAGAATGGAAATATTGATGAAAAGGTGAATTGAGTATAATCAGAACCCAAATAGAATTTTTTGGCACTCTTTAAAATTATAACTGCTAATTGCTTGAGAGTCCAAGGCTAAAAATAAGGTAAATTATCAAAGATGTTGACATTCTTGTGACACTGTTGACTAGTCTATCACTTCTTAAAAGGAAAAAATTGTGCAGCAAGTACTCACAATACATAGGCACAATGCTATATATTGTTACATTTCATAGGTTATGGGAAAAATATAATGAGAGCAGAACCAGATTAACTTAGTCATTTCCAAAACAGAAAAGTTCCTCTCTATCTCACAGAAAATACACTCAGGGACAAGAAAGTAAAATGATCCTCAAGCTTTTTCAGGTAGATATTAAATAAATTAATACACCATAAGTCCATGAAAGGGCTCAAAAAATGCTGGTTCCAACCTCAGACATTTTCCACATCTACAGTAAGCCCAAATTGCATGGGGTGACATCCCTTCAAAGGTCAGACATGCCCGAGAAGGGGACAGGCACACATCTTGAATGTGTCAGTAATTATTTTCAGGAAGCACACACAAACCACAGAGCATGCCTACAGAAGAAGCCTTAGGTCTCCCTGGTGGCGCAGCGGTTAGGCCTTGCGCTGTGGAGCTGTCAGCAGCAGCGACGCGAGTTCGATGCCTGGCCGGGAAGATTCCCACATGGCGCAGCAGATCTCTCCTGCCTCGCCTGCTGCTCCCCTCAGCAGTGTATTTCTGTTGATCTGCCTGTTCTGCTCCCCACTCTGTCTCTGGTGAACCCCCTCACCACCCCACGCCTCTGGCCTGTACCCGGCTTGTGTGCATAAATAAATAAATCTTAAAAAAAAAAAAAGCAGCCTTAGTGTGGCCGTGACAACAATCACTCCTGCATTGGCATTCAGAGAGAAAAGTGCTTGTCAAGATCAAAATGCTAATCAGAGCTTGCTGAGAAAGTCAGTTGTTCCCAGCTGCAGCGCAAGCAGCAGGTAGCTTGAAGCAGCTGCACAATATACTAGCACCTAGTCTTAACTGAATTGTCTGTGCAAGAGTGATCAGAAAATGGTCAGAAATAAAGTCAAGGAAGTAGATGTTGCAGAGACATCAAAATTACCACAATTAGTTCTAGAGAGCCCTAGATTCCCAGAAGGCATTCATTCGGGTGTCATAGAAAAAAATTGGGGAGCCAAATGGAATGGAGCGCAAACCTCTATAATATTTTTGCCTCTGCGGGACCCAGTGACTTCTGTAAAATGGAATGCTATTATCTATCAGCAAACATTTGGAAGAATAGAATCGACTAATTTATGCTTTTTTAGGGATTTATACTGCATAAGAAATTATTCCAAAATTCAGATGTGGCTTAAAGGAATGTTCTTGGCACAGGGATCTCCCAGGGTTCAGCCAGTGGTGATGACTTAACGATGGTCGTGAGGTGGTGTGTGGCTTGTAGAGTGTGGCCACAAGCCAGGCATATGTAAGAGGATAGACTACGATTTTATAATAGAGATGAATAACATGAATTATAATTTTTGTGCTCTCAAAAGGCACAAAACATCTAAAGACTGGGCAATTGTTTCTTTTTAGAAGGCTTCTTTGGTTGCAAACAGCATTTTAGGCGAGAAATAGAAAAAGAAAACTAGAGTCACCTCCGTAGATAACTGTTCCAAAGGCGTCCAAGAATTTACATGGTAATCACAAGAGGCTTTTTCAGAATGCTCATTTTATGGGTTTCAGAAATCAGTTATACAGATGGTATCTACACAGAAAACTCCATGAATAATTCTGATGCACTCAGGTATATACTGATTATTGGCTTACAGACAGTATCTACATTATCCAGATATCAATAGCTATAGCTATACCAGTCTCCATCTATTTTAAAAACTCTATCACCATATTAAATGTAATTTCAGTCTATGCATTTGTACCTTTCCATTCAGGAATCAAAAGACATACTATCTGGTAAACCCAGCCCTGTCATACGGATGGAAGATTATCCTGAGGGGGGAGAGGCTATTCTTTCTCATCCCATCAAACCATTTGACTGCTCATTCATCCATTAACAGCCTAACAAACACCATCTCCTCCCTGTTTGCCTTCCTAAAGAGAAACTCATGCTGCTCAAATCTTCTCAAAGTCCTCAGCTCCTCCTACTCTACAGGAAGGCTCCTATTTAGTCAGGTACTCAAATCAATTTGCCTTAGTTTAAACCTCCAGGGGAGATGTCATACAGTGAGTCACTTTCTTGATGCCTGAGATTTATCCAAATACATGACACAGATTCAATATTTCCGAAAATGAGGCATGTGTGTTGGCCCTAGTTTGCAGTGGATTTGAGCTGTTTATTTTCTGTCAGTGGTTTCTTTAGGTTCCTTCTGGCTCAAGAATCACTTTGAAGCTGATGGATCATGCTTTTGTTTATTTGATAAATATTGAGCTCCTAATATGTTTATGGAATGTCACTAGAAGCTGTGGGCAATAAAAAAAAAAAAAAAACGAGTAAGACATATCCCATGACCTTACAAAGCTTATAAGCTGCTATGGGAAAACAGATGGTTTACTGTTAACTGTAAGGCTGAATAATATATCAATCTAACACATAGTAGGCTTTCAATAACTGTTGAGTACATCAAGGAAACTCTAGAAAGGAAACGGTCATCCTACCACCATAGAAACCTGGAGGAAAGTTTGCTGAATTTAAGGATTGGGTCAGAAAACACCTCTCTGTTTCACTTCTCTCAATGTTAAAATCTGACTTAACTTACAGGCTCACCTTAATCATAAATGTGGATATATGAGAAATTCAAACAGAAGGTTTTGCTTTAGTGAAGTACAGAAGTGGGAAAATGTGTGATATAATTGGGAAATGATGAGCAGATTGTGAGATTAGGGGTGTAGAGGGACATCAGGCAGAGTCAAGCCAAATATAGAATCATAAGATAAACACAGATTGAGGAAGACAGTTTGTGACAATTAAATAACATATCCCATAACCAAAAAAAGAAACCTAAGTATTTTATTTCATTTTGATGGGTATCAGAAGTAAGTATCAAGGAGAGAGGCTATGAAAATTAGAGGACATGGAAGAAATCGAATCTCTTAACTCTACAAAGCATGGCATCTTTGCCACGCAAAGGAAGTCTATCATTATGGTTAATTTTTAACTTTCTCTTTGTGGTCTGCTTTAGTAGTTAGTTTCCTTAAAATTCTCACGTCAAAATGAAAAATAAAATACTTTTCTGCTCTTGTTCCATTGTGGCTTCCTTTGCAATTGCCAGAATTTTGTTTCAGTTTCCTGTAGTTACATTGGCTACGGAATACCAAAATTGCCATTTATTAAATGAGGTGTTAAATGTTACCTAAGCATATACCTCATCTGAAAAAAGTATTATTAATTCCTCCTTCAGAAAGAAATGGTGAGAATTAAGTAAGCTAAAACAGTGGCTCAGAGAGGTATTCTGTCCTTTGGAATTATGTATCGAGCACCACGTATGTTAGAAAACATGCTAGGCACTCAGGGTTCAGCACAGAACAAGAGATGGATAAGGTTAACTGGTAGTGGTAAAACTATATACAGAAATGAAGATGACAGAATAAAAACAAGTGGTCATACAGGAGAAATTAACCACAGTCTGAAATTTGACTGAACAGAAAAGGTAACTCAAATGACAATAAAGAGGAAGAACGTTTCAAGTGATGGGACTCTCTAGGCAAAATCCCAAAAAGGATACCATGCTCGGAACATTCAGGTACCCACAAGAATCCATTGTGACTTTAAAGAAGGTGGGAGAGGGGGAGTCGTGTGATGTGAAGTGATAAGATTGGAGGCAAGAAAGATACACCTATAGCTGCATATCAGTATCTATAACATATCATAACATATCAGTATCTATGACATAAGAGCAACTTATGTCATAACTAGCATATATGTCTGTGTATTTCATGTTATATAAAGTATTTAGGTTTTATAATAATATAAAGAGGAATGGTGGAAGAAGATGGCATGATGTGATTTATGTTTTGAAATGATGTCAATGACTTCTGAGTAAAGCAGAAATTACAGAGGAGCAAAAGTGGAAGAAAAGTGACTCTTGCACTGGTAGATGAAGATGGACAGAATTTGAATGTCAAAAGGAAATGAATATTGATTGCTGTAGAACAGCATTCTTCAATAGGACTTTCTGTGATAACAGAAATGTTCTCTAAAAAGGCACTTTGGAACTCAATTTTTCTTTCTCTTTAATTAATTTAAATTTAAATAATCACACATGGCTACTGGTTTCTCTATTAGGCAATGTGATTTTGAAAAGTATCTAATTGACATATACTCAACAGAATAGTACTGCACTATTAAAAAAAGATGAAATCTTGCCTTTTGTGACAATATGAATGGTACTAGAAGGAATTATGATTAAAAGAAATGTCACAAAGGGAAAGTACCAGGTGGTTTCACTCATATGTGTAATATAAAGAAAATATAAAGAAATAAAGTAGAGGAATGGACAAAACACACACATACACACCCAAAAACTTCTTAGACTGACAACAAAATAGCGGTTACTAGAGGTAAACTAGGAGTGGGAGGAAGAGCGAGCATCAATTTGATAGTGATAAGGGGAGCTAGAATGTTAGTGGTGAATATGCTGTGGTATACACACTTACTGAGGTGTGGAGCTATAAACCAAAGATAAATCAATATAAAAAATAATGGGCGAAAAGGACACTTAACAGTAGTAGCTTTCAAAAAAGAGAAGATAAATAGAAAATAAATTACAAAGTCAAAAAGAGTGACCCATTAGAATCAAACTGTCATACTTTCAAAGGTCCATGTTCTTAACCACCATAGGCACAATTTCAAAGATGCAACAGAGTAATTCTGAACTGCTCCATTTGTAATGCTTTCTGGGCTCTGTGACATAGAGGGGGCTATCACCAGCACAGAACTCATCTAAGTATCACTAACAGATAATGCCATCCACGGCTTTCCCGCTGTTAATGCTTCAGAGGAGACCATGCCGCCTTGCAATTCCCTTTTGATCATAGCATGTAGTATAAAGTGAGAAGGAGAGACACACTGACTTTCTAAGAACACTTAGCTGTCGTCCTAAAGTATTTAGTGCCAAAGACCTGCTTTAAATTTGAAGAGGTTGCATTTAAAGCTGTCTCTTTCCAGTTGATTGTTAATTTATGGCATCATTATTAGTGACAACAAACAGCTTCTCTGGGATGGCAGAAATGCAATTAGATTGTCACAGACTGTCAGTTGTTGTATTTGGGTGTGATTTTTTTAGTGTATCCTTTATATAGTCCTCTATTACTTATAATAAAGATGGAATGTGCCGTTTTCTTTTTAAGGAAAGGGGAGTAATTATGAGAAAGTTCCATTATATTCAAGAGTGAGAGTTGTAGCAAGGAAATTACAGTAAACAGTGGGGTCTGCAAGATTTAGTGCCTGCATTTAGTAAGAGCCCCAAAATGACTTTAAATGAAAAAAAAAATGAACTCAAGAATGCAATAAAATACCTTTACAAATAAAAGTACAGAAGGAGTCTATTCAAATTGTGCCTTTTTTTTTTCAAGTATTCCCACTGCTTGGTACACAATTTTTCCCAATGTTTCTCTCAAAGCATATTTAAATTCCTTTTGGAAAGTTTCTAGTTTCTCGTAGATGATGAGTTAAGGACAAATGTAATTACCTGCCCAGAGGAGGTTCTTGGGGGTCTTTGGAAACATAGAACATTGGCACTGAAAGACCTGCAGTGTCTGCCCTTCCCAGGGCACAGGCAAGCAAAGCCAGAATGGTCGAGACCCATGCAATTGCATTTTGAGTTCCATGTCCTGTTCTAATAAACACCCTCTTTGCTGATCAGAAGTAAGTTACTGGCTTCTGGCAACAGCCAAAACCCAGCTCCAACATGCATGTGGGTGAACAGACTAGTCGGTCAATTTCAGAATGCTTTTCTTTGCTCAAAGGGGCAAACTCATAGAAACAGAATAGAAAGGTGATTGCTGGGGGAGGAGGAAGCAGGAGCTGTTGCTCAGTTATGCAAGATAAATTCTAAATATCTGATGAACACTACGCCTATAGTAAAAAACACTGTATCAGGTCCTCCCTAGTGGTACAGCGTGCTAAGTCTCAGCACTATGAAGCTGTCTGCAGCCACTGCAGCAGGAGTTTGATCCCCAGCCAGGGAGCTTCCCACATGGCGCAGCAGACCTCTCCTGTCTCGCCCGCTGATGCCCTCAGCAGTGTTCTTCAGTTGATCACCTGTTCTGCGCGCCACTGTCTCTGGTGAACCTTCTCACCACCCTGCACCTCTGGCCTACACCCCATTTCTTGTATGCATAAATAAATAGATCTTAAATAAAACACTGTATCATACACTTAAACATTTGTTAAGAAAGTATTTTTTATGTTGTGTTCCTACTTCAATTTAAAAAAATGTAAAACTACTCTCATTTTTTGACACATCACCTGTTGATGTTCTTTTTTTGCAACTCTTACCAAAATTATGTTATTCACTTGACTAACTATTAGAATGCAAATCTGTGGGGCGAGGACAAGATCTATTTTGGTGCTGCTGTTTTCCCAGAATGTAGCATATGGACAAGCACATACAAATGCATATTAAATATTATGGAAAGTATAGATGGAGGTCTTTGACCACAAAGACCATGTTAGGACCACTGTTCGTCTACCACTGAGGATGGGTCACTTTTGCTCAGGGATCTTCTCATCTTTCCCAGTGGAATTCCACCAGGAGGCAGCTCTCACTTCAGAAACTAGCCTAGTATGGCTGCTGAGATTCCAGAGACACAACACAAGCTCTAAATATAATGCCTTGTGTTCAGTGTTTTCAAAATAGCTCTCCCGAGGGTGTTTAAAGGCCTTCACTCAAACAAGTCACCTCACAAATTAATTTGCTAGTTTTAAATCTTTATTAATGCAAATTGACTCGATACTGTAAACATCTACAGATGAGTGCTCAGGTTTTCCCCTGTTCTCTCTGCACAAGAAGGAAATGTTAATAACAAGCTTTGCAAATAGACACTACTTTAATAAAGAACATGGTTGAGCCCTCACTTCCAAGCTGACCAATTTTCCTTTCCAAAAAGGAACTTCACACTTGCCTTAAAAGGTGATGCTTTAATTCCTTGCATATATTTTCCCCTCAGAAAGACAGAAATTGGGGCCTCCCCGGTGGCGCAGCAGTTAAGCGCTGCACTGTGGAGCTGTCGGCAGCTGAAACGTGAGTTCGACGCCCAGCCGGGGAGAATCCCACGTGGCGCGGCAGACCTCTCCTGCCTTGCCCGCTGCTCCCCTCAGCAGTGTATTTCTGATCTGCCTGTTCTTCTACCCGCTCCGTCTCTGGTGAACCCTCTCGCCGCCCCACGTCTCTGGCCTGTACCCCAGCTTGTATGTATAAATAAAAAATAAATCTTTAAAAAAAAAAAGACAGAAATTGAAATATTTTAGCAACTGTTTTTGAATAATCAGAACTTAGCACTGATCAGCTTGAGCAGACATGTGGTACGGCTAAGTAGGGTAGTGCCAGTACTGCAAATATAAAACTCACCCAAGGAAGCTGGAATCACTTTTTCATTGAGCTCTTCTGGTGAAATATACACATTGCTACCTAGTTCAGGATGCCCAGTGAAAGGCAAAGTAAGGACAAGCACAGAAGGGTAAGTATATTTACTTGGTCTCCAAATGGCAGACCATATTATTGCACAAAAATAATCCTCAAAATGGATGGAGCTGGAAGGACTGATGGTAGTGAAAAAAACTCAGAATAAGAAAGATACATATGAGATGGTGACATTTATATGTGGAATACAGAGAAACAAAACAAAAGTTGAGGTAAAGACTCTAACAGCAAACCCTAGAAATATAACTATAGAACTGAGGCTACCAGAGAGTGAGGGGAGGAGGGTGGCAAGAACAATGTAGGGAAGGAGCACAATGGACTATGGTAGAGGACAATGGGTGTTTTGTTGGTAGGTGTGGTGTGTAACACCTGAAGGGGGAGATCCTATAAGTAAGAAACACAATGATGTAAACCAACATCACTTCAATAAAAATAAACAAATTAATTACTTTTGAAATATGTTTACATTTAAAATATATGACTAAAGGACCTAAATAGACATTTTTGCAGAGACATACAGATGACAAGTAGGTACATGAAAAAAATGTGCATCACCACTTACCACACAGGAAATGCAAATCAAAACCAAAATGAGATACTACCTTGCTCCTGTGATAATGGGTCATATCCAAAATACCAGAGACAACAAGTGTTGGCTAGGTTACAGAGAAAAGGGAACGCTTGCACATTACAGTGGGAATGTAGACTGGTCCTGCCCCTATAGAAAACTGTGTAGATATGTCTCAAAATTTTAAAAATAGATCTAACTTATGATGCAGCAATTCTATTCTTAATGATCTACCCCAAAGATGCAAAAATGCTAATGCAAAGGAATATATGCACCATTATGTTTATTGCAGTGCTATTACAATAGCCAAGTTATGGAAACAACCAATGTGCCCAACCACACATTAGTGGATTAAGGAGATGTAGTAGCTCTACTCAATGGAATACTACTTGGCTATAAAAAAGATGAACTCTTGCCATTTGCACCAACATGGATGGAAACAGACATGGTTATACTAAGTGAAATAAGACAGAGGAGAAAGATAAATGCTGGATGATTTCACTCATATGTGAAATCTAGAGAAACTAAATGAAAACAAAGCCTAGAAATCTGACTATAGAATGGAAGCTACCGGAGAGATGGGGAGGTGGCGTAGAACACTGTGGAGGGGAACCCAATGGACTACGGTAGAGGATTATGGGTGTTTTGGTGGGATGTGGAGTTGTAACGTACATCTGAAGAGGTATGCACCTATACCACCAAATCATACACTGCTATAAAGCCTTGGTACCTCAATGAAAATAATTCTAAAATAATAATTAACTACAAAGCTTTAAATACTAATCAGCAGCCAGTAGGAGACCTGCAATGATTTCATTCTAACAAGTGAGAATCATCAGGGGAATGTTTCCCAGTGAATGTGGTTCAAGGTAAAACACGATTCAAATGTTCTCTGTAATTACATACACGATCCAATCAGTATGGAAGAGACAGACTGTAGGAGCCTGAGGCTGTGCCCACACAATCTGGTTCCCAGGTAATTTTTCAACTGTTTCCCCATTTTTCTGCATATAAATACCACATGTAGATCCTGACAGTCAGCTCCCATGGGGAAAATGTATCTGAAACTTTATGAATTGGATTGCACTGCTCTAGGATATTTTTCACAAATAAGTACAAACACAATCCTTTTAACTTAGTTGCAAAAAGTGGTCCAGGTAAATTTCAGCAAAACAGACCTCAGAAGGGTTAAGAATGTCTTTTGTCATTCCCCAAGCAAGATAAAATGATTCTTTATACTTCTTTTGGCAAAAGGATTTAAGGCAAAAAAATCTTCAAAAACAGAATAAAAGGAACTGTGTGCTTTCTATGGGAGATATGGAAAGGAATTTTTATCTAAATGGATAAAATATACTTTCAAATAGAAAATATAGATTTCCCTGAGCATTTGTGCAAGAAAATTGAAAGAGTAAATGAGGAGTCAAAGTCATCACAAATAAGGAGACATTTCACTTGAAAAATGTTAATAGACGTAAAATGTATGGAATATATTAGAAACTGGCTTGAAGACTGACAAGCAGAACTGAAAAAGTATAGGCAAATGCCTGTTATGGTGCCAAACACTGAAAGCACTAGAAAAAAAGTACCTATCAGTAAACCAAGATAATTTTCAATGAAGTTAAAATGAGAGCTTCTGAGAGGTACTTACAGTGCAAAGCTGTCTCTTAAATATTGTCACAGTGGAAAATTAGTTTTTCAATATAAAGTTCGTCTGGACTATTGACTTCATAGCCCTCAACCCTTCAAAGTCTGAGTTCATCTCTCTTTATTCTGGTCTCTTTTTACTCTGGAGCTGGAATTATTTAAGATCACTCCACGAGCCTACCCCTAACTCAGCCAATAACTCAACAATTTTTTTAAGATTTATTTTTATTTATTTATGCATACAAGAACTGGGTGTAGGCCAGAGGTGTGGGTGGCAGTGGAGGGGCGGTGAGAGGATTCTCTAGAGACAGAGTGGGGAGCAGAACAAGCGGATCTACTAAAATCCAAGGCTGAGGAGAGCAGTGAGCGAGACAGGAGAGGTCTGCTGTGCCATGTGGGTCAGCTCCCTGGCCAGGGATCGAACTCATGCCGCAATGGCTGGTGATAGCTTCATAGTGCTGAGATTTTAACCCCTGCACCACCAAGGAGGCCCCTAATTCAACAAATGTTTTAAAAGCAACTACTATGTGTCAGTCAGTTACTATGTTGGCCCTAAAAACATAACGAATAACAGAATATAGCCCTATCTTCTTTTGCAGAGCTTGAAAGGGAATATGTGTGTGTATATGTATATGTATATGTATATGTATATGTATATGCATATGCATATGCATATGCATATGCATATGTATACGTATATATACACACACACACATAACATAAATATTTAATATTACTACCATCATGATTTGAAGGAGAAATACTTGGTGTGCATGTTTAAAAGCTGAGCTTTAGTGACGACTACCCTCGGAGGGACACCTGTAATTTGCTATTAGGTATATAGGTATTATCCAAGCAGAGATGGAGGTGGGTTATAGGACACTGGCCTGGAAAAGCATCAGGTGTTTAGACCTTAATTTAGGAAGGAAGGGAAGTTGTAGGGATTCAAAGAAAGGCAGATGAATAGAAAAAAGACAGAATGGGGGGCTTCCCTGGTGGCGCAGTGGTTAAGC
Organism: Scalopus aquaticus; assembly: GCA_004024925.1. Lineage (NCBI taxonomy): Eukaryota > Metazoa > Chordata > Mammalia > Eulipotyphla > Talpidae > Scalopus > Scalopus aquaticus. The sequence continues at coordinate 37,040 of PVIJ01009183.1, read as the reverse complement.
GCTGCGCTGTGGAGCTGTCAGCAGGGCATCGCATGATGTGAGTTCGACACCCGGCCGGGGAGAATCCCATATGGCACGGCAGACCTCTCCTGCCTTGCCCACTGCTCCCCTCAGCAGTGTATTTCTGATCTGCCTGTTCTGCTACCCGCTCTGTCTCTGGTGAGCCCTCTCGCCGCCCCACGCCTCTGGCCTATGCCCCAGCTTGTATGTATAAATAAAAAATAAATCTTAAAAAAAAAAAAGAATGGGAAAGAGACACAAGATGCTGGAGAGGAAGATAAGGTGAAATCACAGTTAAGGATCAGAAAGGTTAAACTTTTTTGAAGAGTAACACATGGAGTTTTACCATATATAATGACTACTATCAATAGGTTTTGAGTTACTTAAGTGATTTTGCATATTATGGTTTCATTTAGTGAGCTGATGGTTCATGAACCTGGAAAGAATAAATTGTTCTTATTAACTTTGGGGTATATAAATACTTCAGTCCTACAAACTTTCAAAAAAACAATTTCATATTTCATTCTTCTCCTCCTGGATAGTTAGGTACATTCCCATATTAAAAAGCCTAAGAGTGTTATATAAACATTTTAGCTTTATTAATTCAGTGTCTCCCAGATTTCCTACAGATTTTAATTTCTGTGGGACAGTCTATCTTAAATGAAGAGGTAGGGAATTTGTAAGAAATCTTAAAACTATCTGCCAAAAAATGCTGGATTGAATATCATTAGATCTTTGGTTCATAAGGGGACTTTGATAACATCAAGAAGATAGATTTTGGATAAAAATACTTGCCAGCAATAATACAGCATTTTATGCACCATAGGTTGTTAAAATACAACTAAAATTCCATATGTTGTCATCTAAGATGCTAGAACCTTAAACATCAGATTAAGAAGACAATCCAAATGGACCATTTTGGGTAACAACTTGCCCATCCATTTCACCTCACAGGTAGTTGGGGCCTCAACTTGGAAAGTGAACTATATTTCAAGCCCTCTTGAAGTATGGTAGGGTCAAATAAACGTCATGCCTAAAGACAGTTGACATGGACAGAGGTTATACTTTGCCAGTGCTTTGGCCTGAGGCCCTCAGAAACTTTGTAGTCTTGGGCTTCAGCAGTCTGCTGCTTCTAGTTCCAGGAGTATCTTGAGAAGAAATCTTACCTAATCTGCCAAAATGTATCTCAGTGTTTGAAAATCTGAAAGCGTATATAACTACTAGCCTCATTTTCATGTTGGACCCATTTGAGGAGTGAAATTCATTGCTCCTCAAGGAATTCACAAGAGTACTAATTCACTGTGGTTCCTGAGGCTCCTGGCACACCCCCGGTTCTCATGAGTGATCACCTTAAATTATGTCGTGAAGGGACTCGTGATTAAATGAATGAGCACTGGAGTTTGACAACAGTAAATCAGCAAATAATCACAGGCATGGAAAAATATATGAGTGCAATTTCACAATGCCTCATATATCTGAATTCGCCCTGGCAGGCTTCAGCACTCCCTGCATCGAACTAGAAGTCATCTTTTATACCTAAGTCATGAGAACAAGAATAGTCAACTTTGTTTATTCTTGTACCTACTTATGCCCACAGTACCCACAATTTCCCACTTCCAATGCCTCTGCTGTGTCTTCAGAGTCCTTTATGTAATTTGTATAAGGTACTATTCTATGAAATTTTCCCTGAATCTTTAATACTAATATTTTACAGATACTATAAAAACCCATGTAATATTTTTGATATGCATGTATTTCTTTTGAAAGATTTATTAATTCTTTAGACAACTTAATTACCTTTCATGCACATTTAAGGGTAAATTATATATGACGAATACCATTGCCATGGAAATGGTTTCTAAAGGTGACACCACTCCAATTTTCCATAACTATGCTTAATTATTCCATTTTATTTAACCATGATGAAAAGTTTTAAGACATAAGAGAATGTCAGAGCAATGGACTGCTTCACTGATAAGCGGTTGATAGTACTTATAGGTACACATTTAGGTGCGTATTTGATAAACTCAAAAATATTCTATTTCACTAATCCTACTTGAATAAAAGAACTCCAAATGACTTGAAATTAAAGCTGTGCATTTCTTTAAAATGTGTTTCAGAATATTGCCAAGATTTTTCTCATTTATGTATTGAAAAATGGGCAAGGAAAACTTCCCACCTCGATGACATGTCCTCTCTGAGTCAATGTTAACGGAACAAGTTAATGAGAAAAATCACAGACCATAGTTTTACTCATGGTAGTTTTTTTCAAAAGCTTGTTTCTGTCTTCCAAGAATTCCCTAGAATTATGTTTATGCTTCACATTGAGAGATAGTCTTTGAAAGTTCTGAAACACCTCTCTGCAGTTTATAGCTATGTATTCTTTCTCCTCTCCAACACCACATCTAGAAACATGTTTCCTTCTAATATATCCCCAAATACTTGATTCTGTTTCAAGACAAAGTCATGAAAATACCTTCAGAGATCTGACATCTTATTTTGCTCACACATCAAAGGATTAAAATGACTAAACATTTGGAAAGTTGGAACGTAAATATAACTTAAGTTTCAGCAATTTGGCTAAGGCATTCATAGCCTGGAAACCCTCTAGGTTTTGTTATTTATTTTTGTTTTCATTGTTGTCTCTTCATTTCAACTGTAATACTTAATTTCTGGCATTTCATACGATTTTAAATTCCCTTTTAAATTTATAAAAGCGTGATTTTGTTCTATAATTATTTTTCATTAGAAATTGTTTTGAGTATATATAATGTGCAAGAAACTGTATTAGCACTGAAAATGCCACAGAGTTATGGCATGAGACAGATTATAAGTAATACAGATATATGAGACATGTAATTCTTATGTTTAAGAAGCTTCCTTGAGTAATGGAAAGACAACTATAAAACAATATGTGCTTCAGGAACAATATGCAGAAAAATTATCTCTTGCATGGATATTAGGAAACCCCTCATGCGGGAGACACTTAAATTTCATGGTAAGGAAGGGTAGACTTTATATATGTGAATGAGGAGTTGGATTTATCTAAGGTGATGGGATAGCACTACCAGAGATAAGTAGAATGGGGGGAAAGGATGGGAAATCAAGCAAGTTGTATTATGGATTTAGAGGCCTTGAGGCCTTCAAGGGCAGCAGAGATCCTTCAAGGGCAGCAGAGTGAAGGAAGATGAAAACAGATTGAGACTCTGAATAATGTAATGACAGTTTTGGTTCCAAAGCTCTAATCACTCCCTCTTTTTCTCTAAACTCAGTGGTCACCATAGCCACACAAGTAATCAGAGAACAGCCTGGAAGAAAGACAGTGAGTCAGAGAAACTGAAGGTGATGAAGGGCTAATCTGGGGCTGTTCAAAGAGTTAAAAACTAAATGTTACACTGGAATAGGAAATTAGAAAGAGACGTACAGAGGTTATAATACCTATAGAGCTATTACAATACCGATAGAGATGATGCTATAGCTGACAGACCTGGTTGGTAAAGTGACTTCTTTCTCCCTTTTGTTATGCATATTCAGAGATGAGGCTGTTGATCAAAACATGGGTCACAAGGCTAATCTTATTTTGTTTTACACATGTTCAAAATAGGGAAGAAGAGAATATTCAATAGAAGAGAATAGAAATAGCAACAGAAGAGATCATTTTAGTTTTGGACATCAAACTTAAATATATCTATAATATCTATATATATATAGATATATAGATATATCTTAAATATATCTATAAGATTTCTTTCATGTGTACCTTTTCAACAGGAAGCCAAATCTTAGAGGTTTAAGCACTTGGCAGGAAGATAATATTTACTTACAGAAGTCATCATATCATATGACAGCTCTATTTTTGTAAACCCTCCATATTGTTTTCCATAGTGGTTGTACCGATTTATAGTCCCACCAGCTGAGACTAAAACTACTAACAACAGTAGCAAAGAGTGCACCTAGCACCCATATCTTCTTTTTAAATATATTATCTGATAAAAGAAGTAAAAGCCTCTTGAAAAAAAAAAAAAAGAGAAACTTTAGATCTTGGGCAGTAAATACCCAAATAAGCCTGTAGCATCTTAGGGCTAAAAGGGAAATACTCCAAAAACAATGATAGGACTTTGTCAAAGAAACTCAAGAGTTAACTGACATAGCTTCTAATACCGAAACTTGGAACAGTTTCATAAAAAAATAGACTAGTTGGTATTGGATGATGACCCATTAAAAAGTAAAATAATTAAAATATCTATTAAATATATAACAAAGTAATAATATTATAAACTATATATAGACATATCTCCATGTATAAAGCAAATGCTGAGTTCATATGATACAAATGAGAAAGTGAACAAATACATAGCAGAGGCAAGAATAAAATGTCCCATGGAAAATAAATCCAATTTCTGTACCCCAAACTTCAAAGAGGGGCAATATGACTCCCTGCTCATGTTTGTGCAATGCAAATTCTTTCCAAAGGACAGAGCATGGAAAGGGGCTGAATACCCTCGCAGTGGAGAAACCTGACAAGCATTACCTCAACGAGATGATTAAGGTTTATATTAACAGTGAGAAGTCCTGAACAGAATGAAACTTTGACATGATGTGATGAGAATGACACTTTATCATTATACTTTCCTCCCCAAAACCCATAACCACTGTCTCATCATGAGAAACATATCAGACAAATCCCAATTGAGAGGCTTTCTACAAAATACTTGACCAGAATGTCAAGGTTATAAAAACTGTCAAGGTTATAAAATAAGGAAAGTCTGAAAAACTGTCACAGCCAAGAGGAGCCTAAGGAGATCTGATGACTTAATCAAATGTGGAATTCTAGATACTCTCCTAGAACAAAAAATGATATTAAGTGCAAACTTAGAAACTGAAAAAAAGCATGAACTTTATTTGATGATAATGCATCAACGCTGAGCCACTAATTATGACCCATGTATCACATTGATGTAAGATGTTAATCACAGGGGAAACTGAATGCTAGGTATATGGGAACTCTCTACTATCTTCTCACTTTTTCTCTAAATTTAAAACTTACAATATTTTACAGAGAGAGAAAGAAGTGGGAGGGAGAAACTGAGCAAAAGTTCATAAAACTAGAAAAAGTTTTCTACACAATGGGTAGCGCAGCACTGTGGAGCTGTCAGTGGCTGCCACGCAAGTTCAACGCCTGGCCCGGGAGCTTCCCACATGGCGCAGCAGACCTCTCTTGCCTCACCCAATGCTCCCCTCAGCAGGGTATTTCTGTCGATCTGGCTGTTCCGCTCCCCACTCTGTCTCTGGTGAACCCTCTTGCCGCCCCATGCCTCTGGCCTGCACCCCAGCTTGTATGCAAAAAAAAATGTTTTCTAGGAAGTCTTTCATCACTAAATACAGAAGAGAAAACATTTAAGGAAGAAAGAGGTATGCAGCCATGCCAAAGACTGCCAAAGATTAACTTGCTCTGGACAAGATTATTGATAAAAACTAACATCAAGTAGTACAACTGTTACTATTATGAAATTCTTCTGTGTGACTGGTGAGTCAGTCTGTTTTCCTGGTGAGCAAACCACCAAGTGAAAGAGGATTAAATACATGAAGAACAAAATCCTCTTCCTTCAGTTCTATATGTAGCTAGCCATTTTGAACACGCTGAATTATTGATTTCTTGAAATCCAGAGAAGGTTCATCTGTGTGAATTAGTATGGGTGTCTAACACCAGTGCCAGTTTCACTGCTTGGTGGAAAGTGGAAAGACAGCACAGACTGTGTGTTCCAGCTGGCAAAATCTGGAGGAACAGAAGAGGAGAACTGCTGGCAGTGGACATGGGAAATCCCTGCCAATTCTTTCATTGCAAAGTTGCAAACTCCATGTGCTTCCCGTCACATGGCAATATTTTCACACCTCTCGTGCCATTAATTAAGCTCTCTTTATCCCCCTGAATTTAGAGAAGAGATACACATCATTGAATTGAGATCCATTTTTAATGGGGGCAAGCTTGAGATATATTCAATATTGGATGGTTTTCCCATATTCATTTTTGCACAGTCGAGCTGAGTGAGGTATGAAACACCACATATATTTGTGATAGCAATTGATCTTGTCACAGAGCTGAACCTTTTGGGAATAATCATTCAGCCCATCTGTCTAAGATGGGGTCATAAATTGCATACATTTTTTTCCAAGAATTTTATTCTGTAATATTAGTATGAGATGAATAGTTATTAGCAGACTATGACTTGAATAAATGAGTTCTAGGGGATGTCAACAGAACTGGAGAATTTCAAAATTATAGTGTGAATAGGTACACATATAAAAGTTTAATTTACATCCAATCTGGACATTGTTCATAGTCATCATTTAAGTTTGTTGCATAGTCAAAGAAATCACCAATAACAGGCATTGCTCTTTTTGAAATACGTTATTTTTTTTAAACTTTGTTTTGGAATAATTATTGACTCATGGAAATTTGTGAGAAAATATATGTCTCAGGTATATTTTACCCAGGAGAAACACTTTGCAGTACTATGGTACAATATCAAACCCAGAAATTAATATTAGTACAATCCAGAGAGTGCATTCATGTTTCACCAGTTTTACACGCACTTGCATATGTTTGTGTATTGGTTATGTGTTTCTACACAATTCTCTTGAATGTACTGATTCATGGAATGACCAACACAATTCAAACACAAAACTACTTCATCCTCACCAGGCTCCCTTGTGCTACCCTTTTACAGTCACCCCCAACCTTTTCTTATTCCTATACTTGGTAACTGTTAATTTGTTATTCATATAAATTTTTGTTAATTCAAGAATGTTATATAAATGGATATATGGAACCTGAGAATGACTTATTCATTTGTGTTCATTCCTTTGAGATTATTTCTAAGACTAAATATAAAATAACAAATCTCAAATGATTCTTTTCATCTCTTAGGTCATTTTCAAATTATAGATTTCTGAATCTAGACAGCAAAGATTTTTGAGATGAAGAATGTGCCTAAGGGCCTCCCTGGTGGTGCAGCAGTTAAGCGCTGCACTGTGGAGCTGTAGTCAGCGGTGACGCGAGTTCGACGCCTGGTCAGGGAGATTCCCACATGGCGCAGCAGACCTTTCCTGCCTTGCCCGCTGCTCCCCTCAGCAGTGTATTTCCATCGATCTGCCTCCCTGCTCTGTCTCTGGTGAACCCTCTCACCGTCCCATGCCTCTGGTCTGTACCCCAGCTTGTATGCATAAATAAATTTTTTTTTTAAAGATTTATTTTTTATTTATACATACAAGCTGGGGTGCAAGCCAGAGGTGTGGGGCGGCGAGAGGGTTCACCAGAGACAGAGTGGGGAGCAGAACAGGCAGATCAGAAATACACTGCTGAGGGGAGCACCAGGGAGGCCCAAATAAATATTTTTTTAAAAAAAAGAATGTGCCTAAGGCATCTGTTAGCTAAGGATGCTCATGTGGTGTCTCTCTAGATTCTTAACATAAGGTGGGAAAGTGGAGGGCTTCTGAGAACATAGTTATGCTCATCATCTTCTTTCTACATATCTGTGTTAGGAGGCAAAATGGTAAAATGCTTTTAAAGGCAGGAAGAGTTAATGATCAGAACCAGTGGCAAACTGTTGAGTCAAAACTGAATGGTAATGTCCAAAAATATCACAATAAGAAGAAGAAGTTGGAAAGAATTAGATGCTCTTGTTCTTGACCTGGCTTTCCCCAGTTTTCCAGCTCCTGTCCCTTCTCTCTCTTTTCATCTCAGTAGTAGACAAAGAGCATGGGCCAGCACATTTTAAGTGGACTGGTTGGATCTTACAAGGAAACATTAAATGACACATTTATTTACTGTTCTAGGCTCACACTAAAAGTCTCATCTACTTGAAAATGATTCTCATTACCAGACACAAGAAGGAATAGGGGTCAAGGGATGAAGGCATAACTTGGTATGAACAGTGGATACATTAGCTCATAAATTATTTCCTTGGTATCCACAAGGGAAGTGACGCATAAGGATTTTTTTTTCTTCATTTGAGTCCATTTTATTTTTAAGATTTAGTTATTTATGCACACAAGCTGAGGTACAGGCCAGAGGCATGGGGTGATGAAAGGGTTCACCAGAGACAGAGTGGGGAGCAGAGCAGGCAGATCAACTGAAATACACTGCTGAGGGGAGCAGTGGGCGAGGCAGGAGAGGTCTGACGCACCATGTGGGAATCTCCCCGGCTGGGCGTGGAATTCACGTCGCTGCTGCTGACAGCTCCACAGCGCAGCGCCCAACCGCTACGCCACCGGGGTGGCCCCAGTTGAGTCCCTTTTAAGGAGAAGCAGAAAAAGCAAGGAAAGTCTACTTATGTTTACTATTAACCAGTTACCAAAAGGCATTATGCAAAACTTTTAGTGTCCACATGTTTATGAGATATTATCAGTTTTATATGACTAATACATTCTAGAGACTAGCATGATGCTAATAACATGTCAAATTAACATCCTGAGTGAGTAGTAATCTCCATTTTTATGGTAGAGGGATGAAAGACTAACACATAAAAATATGGTTTCTAAATCATGAACTAATGTAGTGCAGAAGGAATTTAAACTTTATTTTGGTAGACTCACAAACTGATTAGTTGTTTATCCAAGTGATAATGTTAGCTACCATCCAGATTTATAAGAGCTCCATGGAGAGCCAGCAGAATCTTTGAAAATTCTTTCAACTTAGACTTATTACAATGACTTCAGATATGCAACATGGGTTCCAGAAATAGTGGAACAGGTTTCTGAGAACACTATTTTGTGCATGGCTTGTGCTAAGAATGTAAGCCTTTCTGGCAAGAAATATTTTTTGTTGGTATTGCCACTGACAAATGTATGGCCTGGGACATGGAATGTTGTAAATAAAAGTTTGCTGTCCTGATTTGAATTTTTCTAATTAAAATTAATCATGGGAACCTGATAGAAATAACTTTTAACATGAAATCAAATAAATTCAACATTTTCTTTGTAGAGAAGGTACTATTTCAGTGACTGCTGTGTTGTTTTGTTTCAAGTTACATGATCAACAGAGATGATTTCATTCATCTGCCTTCCTCCATCCATAGACTTAATTTTGAGAGATGACCTTAAAGATCTTTCCAGAAAACCATTTTTTCCATCAAATATTTATAATGCATTGAGTCTTGTATTAGGAATTCAGAACATCCATTAATTTATCCTCCCTACCGCCAGGATCACAATATTGATAAGTGGTGAGAGTCCAGACTTGAATTCTTTTAGTACTAATAACAAATCCCATTTGCCATTTTCATAGAACATGCAAGAGAAAAAGTATCTCTTACTGGGTTAGAGCTTTAAATGTCTTCTCCTCTGTTAGTATTCATGGAAGGGTTTTTCAGTATTTGACGTGACAAATATTCATTAAAACATTAAAACATTAATATGAATAATTACTAATGAATTTATAGATTAAGACCCTATTGATGTATGGCCTAAGTATGTCATGTTAAAAGGATAGGGTTTATTGTTATGAAGAGGAAAATACACACAAGGAGACTTTTAGTATCAGGTATGCTGCAGAGACCTCTACTGAAAAAAATTCCCTACAGATACAGTATCTTAAGTTATTCCCCAGAAACTGACTGGTAAACATGATCACAATTGCATTGCTCTTTATGAGAATATGAGTGCATAATTTTATGAGGCTGCTTCCTTGCATCATTAATTTTAATGGAGCTTTGCATAGGGAGATATTTCTCAGGTATTGTATAATGCATAGCAAGACCTATGAATCCTAAATAATACAGCTAATATTATTACTCATAAAGGAATAAAAATTTCTGACTTATGATTTAAGTTAGTAACCTGGCATCAGTGCCCACTGAAAATGAGCAACCAGGACTTTACAATCAACCCCCCACAAAATTTTCATACTACACAAACTGTGTACCCGTTTTGTTTTGAAAAAGCACTTTTTTGCACAAGGTTTCATTATTAAGGAGAGTATAAATTAGTGCTTTAGGATTTGTCATTTTGTAGTATGAAGGAAAATTCATTCAGGTAACACTGAAAGAAGATTATTGATCTAATTCCTTAGAAAAGATAAATTCACAACTCATTTTTCGTAAATATTAGTAAGAGAGGGAGAGTTTGCAGAAGTGGCAGGTGAACGAGGGCACTGGATTAATCACAGGAAATTCTGAAAGTCGAAACCTCAAAGCCTAATCTATGTGTCTATAATCTATGAGCGGCTGTCCACACTGAGGTCAGATACCTCGATGGATCAGTTTTTGCAGGTCTGAGTCAGATGTTAATATTCTATTATTGCAGACTGGGGTTTATATTTAATTTGATGCTTCTTGTTCAGAAAGGAGCCCTGCATATTGGCTTTTGACCACATCTGTCAAGTTCCTAGATGGGAAAATTGAAAGGTATTGGCTTTATTCATGAATAGTTTAGTACCTAGCAAATGCCTCCCTTACTTTGCTCTTTCTCTGAATTGGAAAATAAAAGGCACACTGGTCTCTACAACCATTATCCTATTTTTCCTGCACTTTTCATAGGAAATTTTCTTTGTTTTGCTAACTCACTAGGACAATAACAGCAAGGGATTATTCACCTTTTTACCTTCAATCTATCCTTGTGCTCCCAAACATCTGCTATGAGAAGAGGGGGAGACAGGTACAGCTGGGAGAGGGACAGGCAGTTGCCTGGTACAGTTTACCCTAGCTGATCCTCCTTTGTAAATTCTCTTCTCCTCCAGAATGGATGCTGTTTTCTTGTGTTCCTTTGAAAAAAGGTCACTTTCTAATTTGTATTACAGTTACATCCAGCGAAGGCAAGTAAGTTCTAGATTCATTTAAATGCATTCCTAGTCTCCAGCACAGGACCTTGGCCACACTATTAAAAATAAGTCATGTTAAAGCAAGCATTTATGTCGCTATATTTGTAGGCTATGTTTTATGAAATCGATTTGAAATCTGCTCCTTCATTTTGTATGCTCACTGATACCAAAACCAGAAATTTCAGAGGTTAGGACATTTTTAAGAATGATCATTCTTTAAGCATAGAGAGGCAATTTTTACTTTCAATTTGTTTTTTCTTTTCCAGAGAAAATATTTTCAATGTCTCATCTATATTAGTTCAATTTAAGGGTTTAATAAAAGTTACCCCAAAGTCATGTCCTAGTCTCAGCATCTTTTATGCATTATTTTGTGTAATCTTCAAAAACTTAAAAAGCAGGAATTAATTCACCTTTGTAAGTGGTTGGTGGTTTGTAGATATGGGCACAATAAGTCCCCTCCCTCTAACTTCTTCATATCCACAGCTTTATATAGCCCCTTCCCACATGGATTCTGGCCTTGGTCCTGTCACTTGATTTTTTTCCAGTGAGTCACTATCTATGTTGGGATTTTTTTTGTTGTTGTTTTTATGTCTGAGCCACCTCAGGCTATTATGAGATTTTGCAGGTTATAGGCCAACTGTTCATTTTTACCCACATGTGTTATGTTACAGCATGAAGCTAAGTGTCTTGAATTATTTCTTTTCATAAAGAAAAAGTATCTACTTTAGCAATAAGATATACTGAAATACATGCAACATATATTAATACATATAAATTTATTGTTGAGCATCTACATTGCTTGTTATTGAACAGTATTATATATAAGAAATCAAGGAACATTTTGAACACTTCCATTCATTATGAAATAAATTCTTAAGTACTGAGATTTACTTCTAAAGGTATGGTAGCTAATATTGAGACAGATACCCCCAAACTGGTGTCTGTTTTCCTGTCACTGCAATAGCATTAACTTCTAACACTAGCCCTCTACGGTAGTTATTACCTATACATTATAGGCAAGGGAACTGAGGCTCAAGGAAAGGAAGTCATTCCAAGCTCTTTTGTTTTAACCCCAAAGCTCATGTTATTAAGCACCATCTCAGATATTTGTGGCAGGTATTTTGCCAACAACAGAAGCATCTTCATTTACTTTAGAGGTACAGCACCCTTGATATTTCTTATATGAAAGGGGCTGGCATCAGTGTCTTCTCAGATCACTGAGGAAATGATTGCTCAGAAGTTTCCAAATGCCCTAGATAGGTACGAAGAGCGCTGTGCCGCAACACGAAGCGTTTGGAAAAGTCACTCCCTGCCTCTGACCTTCTACTTCCTCATATGAAAACCTCAAAATAGGGCCTCCCTGATGACACAGGGGTTTAGTCTCAGCCTATGAAGCTATCCGTAGCCACTGCAGCATGAGTTTGATCCCCAGACAGGGAGCTTCCCACATGGCGCAGCAGACCTCTCCTGCCTCACCCGCTGCTCCCCTCAGCAGTGGATTTCGGTCAACCTGCCTGTTCTGCTCCCCACTCTGTCTCTGGTGAATCCTCTCATGCCCCACACTTCTGGCTGCACCCCAGCTCTTCTATGCATAAATAAATAAATCTTTAAAGGAAAAAAATACCTCAAAATATCTACCTTCATAAACACTGGTGAGGACATGGCTTTATAAATCAAAGTTGTCCCAAGTCACATCCCTGTATTTCCCCCTATTAATTAACATTTTACAACTAAATTCTCATGATACTCTAAATTCTTTTAGAGCACTTTTCTAACATTTTTGAGGCCACTGAATTTAAACTTCAGTAGCAATTTCACACCAATCAATACACGAAACAGATAAAAATTAAGAGCCCTGGAAAGGAGAACTGTGTTGAATTGGGAGCCCTGCTGCCGGGTATTCCTCTGAACCACCATGAGAGCAAAGATGTTACCATGGAAACCATAAGGCTCTGGAAGCACAGTGTAAAGAATGCCATGGATTAAGTGGGTCTATTCCTTCCATTATTCTGGGCCCATGTACTCATTCTCTACCTAGTACAATGCCTGATACATCAGGACTTCCAAATAAAACTAATCTTTTCAACAGTGTTAAAAGATAGACAGGTAAATTCAAATCCCTGTACCGACTGCATTCAAAGAAGACCTTTCCCTCCTGTGGATGGACTGAATGCTCTCCCTCCTAGGAAAATCAGTCAAACTCAACTATGATCTATGATCTATATTTTGGCGATCAAGTCACCACTGTTTCTGTGACTAATAGACCGGTTTACTTAACTTTATCCAGTGATAAATTTAAATCCACTAATTAGGGAAAGGCTATGCAAAACATCTTAACAAAATTAGTATGAACTGATTTTCATTTAGTGAGTTCATGTTGGTTTATGGTGCTTACTATCACCTATTTCAAGTGCACAGAATCCAACTGTTCAGAAACTCCCCCTAGTTACTAATGGGACTTCATGTTGACACAAACCTAACTGTATCTCTCTGGACCACTTCCAGATTCAGATTAAGTTCTTTCCGTTAGGGACTTGTAAAAAAATCACAATAAATATATGATGTCTAGAGATAGATAACCATAATTCGAAAGAATTACCTAGAAAATAAGAAGCAAACACCCCATCAGCATTGTGCAGACACTAGTGTGAGCGCAACAGGATTAATCCATGTTCTGGGTTATTTTTTAATGGAATATGGTATTGCATAATGCAGTAAGGACCATAGGCAGAACAAAATGAAAACACCAGGCAGTGTTTTAGCCACATTTTAGGTTTTGATGATTTTTCAGTGATTTAAAACAGAGAGGTATTTCTACTGTTCTAGAAATGATGTTCTAGTGCTGAGAAACATATTAAATAATTAGTCTCAAAATTGGTTAGATTATTATACAAGTTTTCTTATTATATGAGTCTTAATTTCTTATCCATAAAATGGGGGAAAATAGGTATATCTTATGACTGTTGGGAGAACTGGTAGTTTTGTAAACACTAAGTGTCTGTTATAACCAACTGAGTAGTTAATATTTAAATTTCTTGATTTCACTTTAAATGTTATTTTTAAAGCCTTGGGTATCACTTTGTTCTTTCCTTGAATATTTATATGTATAATATCATAGTGTTCCAAAAATACAGTTGAAGATTCATACACAAAATCATTTTATGTTCAAAAACTAAGAATCAGGGCCTCCCTGGTGGCGTAGTGGTTAAGCCCTGCACTGTGGAGCTGTGGGCAGCGGCGACACGAGTTCGACACCTGGCCGGGGAGATTCCCACATGGTGTGGCAGACCTCTCCTGCCTCGCCCACTGCTCCCCTCAGCAGTGTATTTCCATCGATCTGCCTATTCTACTCCCCACTCTGTCTCTGGTGAACCCTCTCGCTGCCCCATGCCTCTGGCCTGTACCCCAGCTTGTATGCATAAATAAATAAATCCTTAAAAAAAAAAAAAACAACTAAGAATCAGTTATATGTCCCAACCTAGACTTGTAGAGCTCCACTTATAAAAATGTACCTTAAATTCCACGGTGCTCACACCATACAGCTTCTCTCACTGCTCAGAACATTTATAAGCAGATCAACTACTCAGACTCCAAGCCAAACTTTCGCCAATCTATGTGTAGTTTCCTATTTCTATGCTATAAATCTGAGTCACATTTTTTTTAGGAACCTGTTGGAAATGATTCACATTACTCATCTCTTTTTCTCTATATATATTGAGAGGCTACTGAAGTTATAAACAATTAACCAATCAAGGAAAACCAGAAAAACAGCACTTTGTTGGTAAGGAAATTTTTTTTCTTTTCTTTCTTTTTTTTTTTTTTTTTTTTTTTTTTTTTTTTTTTTTTTTTTTTTTTTTTTTTTTTTTTTTTTTTTTTTTTTTTTTTTTTGTAAATTTCTAAAGAGGGTCATTCCAACATAAAACTTCAGAGAGTAAAAATGATATTCTGGAGCTTGTGGATCTCAGTTCAGTCCTACGGTGTTAAAAGTCCTAATATGTTAAAATGTTAAAATTAAGACTCTATTACTAAAATAAAGGCATGAGAGGCAAGATATCATCATGCATTTACATCTAATGTGCTACAGATTTATGTGATCTCAACATAACTCATGGATTTCTTTCAGTTTTTAGGTGGTTATGATGATATCACAGTTAGTACATGATTAGAAAAGCTTTAGAAAGACAAGAAAAAGTGTTGACAAGTTTCACTTTAAAACTCACAGTACAGAGCCTGACATGCATATTATATATGTTCAATAAATACTTATTGAATGGCTCAATCAATGAATTACTTGTTTCACAGCACTTCATTAATTAGCTAAATTTGCTTGAAGCACAATGACAAAATTAACTCCTTTAATCCTCAAAATTGTTCCACTTGGTTCTATCCCCCCTATACAAATGAGACAATTGTCAATTGAAGTGGCATTGTCTAAACACAAGTGTTTCTGTCTCTAAAGCATATGTTATATTAACCTTCAATTCAACCAGATTATAGTTATTACACTGCACTGTTCTTGAAATAGGCAAACACTATGTGTTCACTCATTCATTCATTCATCACATGAATCTCTTGAGTAATCACTATGTGTTATGTGTTACGATAATTGCTGGAACAGACATAGTCATTGTTCCCACAAAGCGCATAGTCTAACAGGAGCTTACTCAAATAGACACACACATAAATGTAAAGTTACAAGTCTCTAATGGCTACAAATCATGTATGTGTAGTTTCTAGAGATTAATAACAAGGAAACTGGGCATTATATGAGTGGTCAAGATGATTGCACTCTGAAAGGGGGGCAACTCAGAACAGGTAGACAAGAACTTCCAGGGAGTGGCAACATTAATACAAATGCCCTGTAGTAGGAAGGGTTAGTTATTATCCATGAGCTAATGAAAGAATATTAAAAAGAGAGAGAGCATCAGTATGGAAAGGTAAGCATGGGCTATACTAGGCAGCCATATAAGGTCACGAGGCATTTTCATTCATCTGTGGGGCAATGGCAACTTATTCAAAGGATATAAGCAAAGGAGTGACAAGATTGGATACATGCTTTAAAAAGAAAACAATGGCTATTAGCCCTCTCCTCCCAGATACAAACCTACTTAGAAGCAGCAGCTAATTAATGGTTAGGATCACTCCTAGACTGTAATTATCTCTGCTCTCCCTTTTACCCATCAGAGGAAGAATAGAGAATTATTTTCATTGAAGCTTTAATCACTAGAGAACTGTTCCACTTGATCAATGCTCAGGGTTCTTTTAATGCTATCTACTTTACAATAACAGAATAGGGCCCAAGGGTCATTCTTGTAGTCTGGATACAAACATCATAACTGTTAACCAAAAAATTCAAACCCACATTTTATTTACACAAACTGAAAGGTTGCTTTAAAAGCATTTTAACAACATGGAGTTATCAAGAAAATCATTCATTAAATTACCTAATGGTAAAATTTAGGAATCAATTACAAAAATAATTAAAGTAATGAGACTAGCAACATTTAGAAGATAGTATAAAGAGAGTCATTGTGTGAAATGGCAATTGTCCCTGGACACACTTAATAATTACTAACACTTAAATGCATTATTGGTTCCAAAATGGCCCATGTGGAGTACAGAAGAGTGAGAACATTCATTCTCTGGATACTATTCTGAATTCCTTTAGAGAAATAAACAGTGTTTTTCAGTTTATGAGAATATTAGTCAGATCATGAAGATAGCTATTATTTCAAAAATATAAAACCAGTTTTATTTTTAAAACAAGAACAGGTGATTTTGTGGTCCTTGAATTGATCCATACACCGCATCTGTTCATCGGGATTGATTTGCCTCATCTTTAAAAATGGGGACTTCACTCAAAACTACCCCACAGACCTTGAGAATGAAGTAAAATTCACCTAATGTGCCTTGACCATAAAATCATTATCATTACTTATTAATTTATTAAGTACTTCCCAATACACTAGAAGGCATTTTTATAATAGTATATTCTTTGCTAAGGTATTTTCACCTTTGAATAGATTTTTTAACATAATTAAAAACTTTAAAGTATATCTCCTAGTGACCTGGTCTAGTTCTTTCATTTCCTGCCCAAAACTCTGTATCTTCCTGTTTCCCTAGACCTTGTTGGCTAGTGGGTTTTGAGTTAATGTTTGATAAATCTAAGCCACCATTCTTAATCATTTCCCCTCTAACATATTAATTCTCCTTCTTCCAGGTTTGATTATCACTACATTCTATAGTTCTATTCTCATTTTAATGATATATATTTTCTGTTCCCAGAAAGAATTTGATATGGACAAAGATGACATGCATAAATATGGAAACATATCTAAATACAAACAGATGTGTGAAGAGAGGACTTAATCTTCATCTGCGTCTTTAAACGCCCCCAGGGATGAGCCCTGTCAGCTCTCAGGAAGACTTTATACAGATATATTTACCCAGGCAGCCTTCATCACTTCAGCTGGTCAGCACTTCGGCCAGCCTACTTTAACTTGAAGATTGATGAGCATATCTCCTTCTCTAACTTTATGTAACTGATACCACTGTCCCATCCTAAAAGGTAGTATTTTGATTTTTTGACCTACCCATCTGTTTGCACCTAAAACTTTTTCTTCTGGATTCTTTGAGTTGGGCATCTGAAGTCAACCTGGCATGACTCCTTGAGAGCAGTGTTCCTTTACACAGAGTATGCACAAATCAACCCATCAGTGCTGAAAGCTGGGACCTGGAGGAGAACCAAGCTAAGCTCAAGAACTAGCCACTGTCCTCATCGGTGGCGCAGCGGTTGAGCGCTGCGCTGTGGAGCTGTCGGCAGCGGTGACGCAGGTTCGACGCCCGGCCGGGGAGAATCCCACATGGCGCGGCAGACCTCTCCTGCCTCACCCGCTGCTCCCCTCAGCAGTGTATTTCTGATCTGCCTGTTCTGCTACCTGCTCTGTCTCTGGTGAACCCTCTCGCCGCCCCACACCTCTGGCCTATACCCCAACTTGTATGTATAAATAAAAATAAAAAAAATTTTAAAAATCTTAAAAAAAAAAAGAACTAGCCACTGTCTAGAGGGATTTATCTGTCCATATTCTTGCCTGACTTGTAGAAAGAACAGACATCTACAGTGACATTTTATAGAATGAGAGTTGTGAAGAGTTGAAAGATCATTTCTTTCCTACCAACCAGCAGTGTACTCTTTTGTATTATAAGCTCCATAATTTAGAATACTCAAATAATAGGAATCTATTCCAATAACAAAATCATCCAGTTATTAGGAAAGACAAAGGGGATGTACTTTTTAAATAAAGATGTGACAGGATTAGAAACCAATGGAGATCATCAGAAATTTGAGGAAAAAAATGTATTTTTCCCCTCTCAGTTAGTAATTAGACAGCTGTATTTTGCACAAGCTAAAATTGATACCAGGAATACAGTGCTCAAGTTGCTTGAGCTAGAAATAGAATTGAATATAAGTTATGGGAGAAATATTCTTCCTGAAAACCCATTAAGACTCTCTCACCTACA
Source organism: Scalopus aquaticus (assembly GCA_004024925.1). Lineage (NCBI taxonomy): Eukaryota > Metazoa > Chordata > Mammalia > Eulipotyphla > Talpidae > Scalopus > Scalopus aquaticus. The sequence continues at coordinate 18,703 of PVIJ01009183.1, read as the reverse complement.
AATGGTCTGTTTTTTCATATTTGTAGCTAAGTGAATTTTTTTTTCTCCCTATTAAAACTGCTTCTCTCTTTCTCTGGTAAGTATTTAAAGCAATAAAAATAAATAGCTATGTAAAGAGTTGGGGTAAGAGTGACAGGATTTGGACCCAGGATCTAAGTTAATTTAAACAATAGACTTTGAGTAACATTCTTTTAGCCCACTGTGGCAGTTTAGCACATATTTTACTAATATCACTGAAAGAACATATTTTTTCATCTCTGGATTCAATTAGTAAACAATTGTTTTTGCGGCAACTGACAATGCTCCTAGAGCTAACACTTGATATTAGAATGCTCATATGGAGGAATTAAGGCAAATTTTATTTAATCAATATATTAAATATTTTTACAAAAGCCTATAATGAGTGTCTGTATTGCTATTTGCATTTCATGAGAGATTTGGTGAAAATTAATGAAGGAGTGGAAAAATATCATATTCTGTATCCTTAATTGGCTCATATTTAGGAGGAAGATGAGCATCTGGGGTCCATACATGCATTAATGTAAAACCACTCTATGAAATTCTGCAGGTAAAAAATACACACAGCATGTTGTATGACAAAACTTCCATTAGCATTTCAGTTTACCAATGATACAGCAATTACTCATACATTTCCAAAGTCCTTTGAGTCACTCCATTTTGAGCAATGTCTTAATAATATATGTAATAGCATTTTACCTGTGGTAGTAATATTATTGATCAAACACCATTAACATTTGCAGCATTTTTAAGACCCATTACCTCCTTGTGTAGTAGCCTTGCCTGGCAAAAGCACATCACTTTCTCTGTTAAAGTTTGGCAGACAACAACACACAAAAAAGCGATTTTACCTGCTATAGTGTCTGTCTGACTGCTTGATAATGTCAATCAATAAGTGAATTCACTTCCCTATGGTCTCTGTTAAACAAGATGTGTGCTCCGCTTCAGATACAAACAAAAGAAAGGAGACAAGGTATGAGTGGATCAAAATAAAGTGTTTTGTGTGATATTTAATGAGGGCTTGGGGGAAGATTGGGGAGTTTAAAATTATACCCCACAAAGAAAACACTGAATAATCCAAGCCAATATTAGTATAGTGGCCTGGAAAATTTTTGAACAGAGATGAGAAGTTTCTTGCTTTCTTAATAGGGCTGTAACGGAAATTCTTATGAATTAAAATAAAATGTAAACTATTTATAAAGCTATACCATGTCACTATAATCTGACCTTGTCATCTGTCCAACTAGCTAACTATACATCTTGTGCTCAATAAGCCTGCAAACTAAAGGTTGTGCTTATTTATTTGCACATATATTATCTAAATTTCCATTTCTACCCGGTGAATGGGAGGGAGGTTATGGAGACAGTTACTATTATCAGTAAACTTATGAGTGGTTTAGGGGAATTTAAGGAAAGACTCAAAGAAATGTAAACCATTCAACAGAGGCCAAGGTCAGTATCAGTTAAACCTCACCAGCCATGCACAGTGCTGTTTGTGTATGAAGAGAGAGTTTGGGTCATAATCAGCTCTGCTTAGATCCCCAAACTAGTGCTGATATGGGTAAAATGAGAGCTTGGGCCTCCCTGGCGGCACAGCGGTTAAGCACTGCGCTGTGGAGCTGTCGGCAGCAGTGATGTGAGTTCGATGCCCGGCCGGGGAGATTCCCACATGGCACAGCAGACCTCTCCTGCCTCGCCCACTGCTCCCCTCAGCAGTGTATTTCAGTGGATCTGCCTGTTCTGCTCCCCACTCTGTCTCTGGTGAACCCTCTCGCCAACCCACACCTCTGACCTGTACCCCAGCTTGTATGCATAAATAAATAAATCTTAAAAAAAAAATGGGAGCTTGGTCTTTTGAGTCAAGCTATTATAATATGCAATTTTATTTTTTTTTTTACTGTGGTCACGCATATTCACAGATTATTCACAGCAATGACCTGAGATGCCCTGAGATCAACATCTCTCTGGTTCCTTAGAGACAGATGCTCCCCGCTGACTTCTTGCCTGCCTAGTTGCATTGATCAAATATGACTCTTTATTTTTCTAATAATTTCAGGTATCTGACACCTCTTCCCCCAAAACAAACAAGGAAAAATCTAGAAAAGCAGGTTCAGAAAGGTCAGATTTATGTTTACAAAAAGATTACAATTATAACAGTATTCTCTAACAGCTTTTAGAGATTAGTAGTTGGCATTTTAGAGTTTTAAGATCTTGTAAAGAAAACAGAATAGTCAAGAAGATTTATAAAGACAGTTTCCAAAATTAAAGGGCTGTGAAGGGTTGAAAGAAGCAACAAAGGATTGTGAGGCACTAAAGAAGAAGAGAAATTCTTAACATCTGAAACCCTGAAGAAGCAGAAAGAGACTAGTGAGAGGACACAAGTGAGAGCTGGAAGGGTGGAAAGATGTTTCTGTCTTGGGATGAGCAAGGGTAAGAGGAGCACAGAAGATCTGACCTCTTCTCTCCTATTCTAGAAGTCCCCATAAGTGGTTTCTATATCTGGATCCAACAAGAAGCCAAAAGGCTTCAGGGCCCCCAACTCTGCAGTTCATCAAGGTTAGTCTGCTAAGACATGGAGCAGTGAAGAAAAGGGCAGAGAAAGGACTTTGAGTATGTAGTATTTCATGATACCCAAGTTAACACTTTGTGTGCTGGTGCCTTTTAAATTTACCAGCCCTTAGGGCCGGCCATTTTCTGTGTCACTGCATGAATGGTATAAGCATTCAATAAAACACACACAACTCCTGAACTACTGGATATGAAAAAAACTGTAATATCTCTCATAAAACACTTTACACTTTCACCAAAACAATGTGTAAAGCTTCTAGACTGAGTACGATCAAAGAAATAGCTCCTAATAGTTCCAAATAAATCCACCGTGGCATGAAAAACTGGACACTAGATGAACACGTATTAATACGTCAGCGGCCACCTGATACTGGTGACAAAAACACGTACTAAAACGTTAGCGGACCACAAAGTGTTAAGCTTCATCACATTTTCAAGAGTACCCCATATTTCAGTTGAGAAAATTGAAACTCAGAGAAGAGTGGCAATTCTGAGTTCAGCGTGAGTTCAACTACCCCATTGGTGGTACCTGGGTTTTATCTCAGCTCTGTGTACTATCACCACCAGCTCACACACGTGAGTGCACATAGACACAAACACACATACATACACACACAAACACACACACACACACACACACACACACACACACAGAGTTCCTATACAAAAACAGTAAGATGGGACTGCGCTAATGTTCAAGAGCAAAGAACTTCCATTCGTGTGGGACAAGTTAATTTTTTTTTTAAGATTTATTTATTCATGCATACAAGAACTGGGGTGTAGGCCAGAGGTGAGGGGGCAGTGAGAAGATTCACCAGAGACAGAGTGGGGAGCAGAACAGGTAGATCTACTGGGATACACTGCTGAGGGGAGTAGCAGGAGAGGCAGGAGAGGTCTGCTGCGCCATGTGGGAAGCTCCCTGGCTGGGGATCGAACTCGTGCTGCAGTGGCAGCCGATAGTTTCACAGTGCTGAGACTTAACCTGTTGCGCCACCAGGGAGGTTCCTAGTGTGGGACAAGTTTTGAAATAAAGAACTTTCCAGACCCCAAACACTTTGAACCGTATTGTATTTGATTTTCAATCTAATTATTGTTAGGCCTAGAAAGGAGCTTCTCACCATTTGTAGATAGGAAACTTTACTCAAAAAAGCCAAGGAGTTTGTTTCCAGTCATACAGTCAATGCTAGAATGTGCACATAAATCCAGGCTGCCAGAGCCTTCGTCCTGTGCCTCCCCGCCACCCCATACAACTGTGCTCAATGCGGCTTCTGCAGCACAAGAGGGAGCGTTTCATCCTCGTATCAGGACTCTCCTGGAGCAACTGCCAGGCAATAAACCTATCTAAAAGCAGCCCACCCATCCCACACAAATTGCATTCACATAATGGTAAACTCTATTTTCATGTTTATGTGTTTTGATTTGTGGATAATTCCTTGGCCTACAAAGCAAATATTAATACATTATTAACTGATCTCATAGTAAGTACAACTGGTGATGACCTTTTCAAAAACTGAGATAAGCTGATGAGAGCAGCCCCATGCAAAATAATAAAGGTCACTCGGATTTTATCATTTAATTTTCATAATGCAGATGTCAAATAAAGCCTACTTAATAAAGTGTATATTTTGGAAAAGAGAAGATGACATCATGAATTATATTAGTTGTATTGCCACAGAAAATTTTAGAGGATATTCTCTATATTATAAAAAGTCTGAGGATCATCCCCCCACAAAGAGAGGTTCTAGTGAAGAAGGTCGGCTGTCAGGGTCTCAGCTTCCTTATGGGAAATGCCCCTACTCCCACTCTCAGTCCCATCCTCTCTGCGCCTTGCAAATAAACAGTCCCACTGCCTGTGATTTGTTGCTTCATAATAAATCATATGGTGGGCCTCCCTGGTGGTGCAACAGATAAGTCTCAGCACTATGAAGCTATCAGCAGCCACTGCAGCATGAGTTTGATCCCCGGCCAGGGAGCTTCCCACATGGCACAGCAGACCTCTCCTGTCTGGCCCGCTGCTCCCCTTAGCAGTGTACTTCAGTTGATCTGCCTGTTCTGCTCTCCATTCTGTCTCTGGTGAACCCTCTCACCACCCCACACCTCTGGCCTATACCCCAGTTCTTTAACACAAAAATAAATGAATCTTCAAAAAAAATTAAATAAAGTAGGCAGCGTAATAGACTAAGACGTTTCCCTCCTGAAGCTCACATACTAGTGAAGGGCAATATTTACTTTTGGTATTTCCCTATTAATTGACAATTACTTCAAAAGAAGAAAAGTAAAACATTGTAAGGAGACTAGACAATTGCTATTTTAATAAGGTTGACTAGAGCAATTTATTTTGGTAAGGCAACTTGACATTATATTTCATTTTTTAAAAAATAATGCAGCCGAATGCGTTCATCCCACCAATGCCACAACCCTGTCCAGTACTTTTTTATCTCTGAGAAATAATCGGATTATTAGTGCTTTTTTGATTCCTCTGGTCAATTTTTATATATGTACAAACAGAACAGTTTGACTCAAGGCTTACAGGTGATTAATCTCACAACCTTATACTCTCTGATTTTCAAACTTTTCTATCCCTGCCAACTTAATATCCTACAGTCTAAATTCTGAATTCTAGGCTTATTGACAAATGTTACTGCTTAGAAAATACTACCTCTGCTAATAATTATTTTTGCTGGGTCCCACATTGTACCATTTAGAAAAAAAATAAACTAAAAAACATCTTACAAGGCAGCAGCAATGGGTACAAAGGAGTCTGATATTTGGAGCTGGAGGAACTGGAATCAAATATTTTAGATTTATTCTAACTTTTTTTTAGACTTTGTTTCATCAAATCCATTGTGAGATTATGGAAATATTGTTGCAAGGACATAAAAGACAACTTCTGTTATCTGTAGCATTTCATGTATATGTACGTAATAATTATACTTAAAATGCTTACTTTAAAGTAATTACTCTCTTTAAAATATCCATACCACCAGGTCGACTTCCCTTAGAAAAAAATTTTAAATGAGAATTTCAGTCAAAAATATATGCATTCAAGCTCCTGAAACTTACATAATGTTACAAATCAGTGTTGCTTTAATTAAAAAAAATAAGTTTGTCTAGGTGTCTTTATGTGTTGCTGCACAGCAAAACAACATGAAAAGACAAACCTACAGAACATGAAAAAATATTTGCAAAATATGTATCCAACAAGGAGTTAATCTCCAAGATACATAAGGAACTCCTGCAGCTCATGGCAGCAAAATCATCTAGCCAATAAGCAAACTAAAAATGGGTAAAGCCATGAATCAACATTTCCCCAAGGAAGACACACAAATCACCAATAGTATATGAAAAGTTACCCAAGTCACTAACACCAAAAAAATCCAGATCAAATAACATTGAGATATAACTTCATACGCAATCCAATGACCACTACCTAAGTAAATAATGTGTTGGTGAATATGCAGGGAAACTGAAACCCTCTGTACTCTTGGTGGAAATGTAAAATGGTACTGTTGTGGGAAACATTGTGGAGATTCTTCAAAAATTAAAAATAGAGCTACCATATGGTCCAGCAACCCTGCATCAGGTAGTTGTCTAAAGGACAAATTTGGAAATTGGAATCTCAAAGCGATATCTGCACTACCATGTTCATTTCCTCTTTTTTCACAATAGTCAAGAGGTAGAAATACCCTAAATGTCTATAGATGGATAGTGGACAAAGAAGATGTGGTATATAGGTACAGGGGATGTTGTGAACACAAAATGTAATCCTGTTACATCCTACAACTATCACATAGAGTAACTTTGAAAATATTATGTTAGGTGAAATAAGCCACACGCAGTAGAACAAATACCACATGACCCCACTTAAATGGAGTATCTGATATAGTAAAATCCATAGAAGCAGAAAAAACAAATGGGTGTTCTCAGTCATTATGGGAGGGAGAAATGGGGAGTTGTCCAATACGGGTAGATAAAAAACTGTAGAGATCTATTGTATAACATTGCTATAAATTGTTATAGATGATAACATTATACTGTCCACCTAAAATTATTTAAAAGAATCAAACTCAATTTATGTGATTTTATCAAAATAGAATAGCAAGATATTATTACTATTATTAACTACTGTTATATGGCAGATTCTCTTCAGAGTTTTATATGCCTTTTTCTCAGTTAATCTTCACACCAATACCAAGATAGGAGAGATGAGAAAATGGATCTTAGAAAGACTAAGTACATTTCTTAAAGTCACATGCTAAGAAAATTAGAGATGGAATTAGGACCCAATTCATCTGCCTTAATTCTTTCCAACAGTGCTATATGTACTGTGTTATCCATTAACTTCTAATGTGGAAGTACAGGAAAAACATTTAAAATGAAATAGGTAATTTCATCCAAAAATCAAATCAAAATAAATCTGTTCAATGGAAACAACTTAGATCAGTGAGATAAAGAAAGCTAAAAACAAAAAGTGATCATATAAATAGTGTATCTCCAGGTATCATATCCACGTTACCACAAGACAGTGTCGAAGCCAATAATTGATAAGTATGACAAGAAACCACACTTATGCTATGCATACTTTCACAAGAAAATCACATAAATAAATGTCTCTATCATTAATAAGGCAAATGTTCACCATGATTCTAGTAAATCTTAATAAAAAAGAACCAAATAAATTTCTCTGATTATTGAAACTATAATTAAGTAATGAAATCCTCCTCTGAAATATTGCTATAAAATATACTTTTATTGAGGGATTTGTCAAACCCCTGGAGATGTGTTTTTTCACTATCGTTCTGGAAAGCAAGACAAATTTATACATATGAATCTATCTTTCTCTTTCCTTTGTCATGAAAAGGGAAGAAAATTCTTCTGGCTGCATCATTCTTTCAGATTCTGCACTGAAAAACCATCCACCACAATATAAATTCACATATCTAATCTCAAATTTTCTAAAATTAATTTTGTTATATACAAAGCAGGACTGATATTCCCATCACAGCACTAATTCATTCAAGTTATTAAAAATACATATTTTGAGAAACTACTATGTGAGAGGCATTCTTTAGGTACTGAATAAAGCAAGTAAAATCCCTGCTCACAAAGAATTTATATTTCATAGAAACAGATATGCATTCTTATTTTTAAATTTTTAAATATTGCTTTATAATTCAGTGTTTGGTATCAGTAGTAAAATTACTTTGCAAAGAAGAGAAATATGATGAGGTGGTCGTGACTCTGTAGACAGGAGCTAGTTTTGGACCAGGTGGTCCAAGAAGAGCTCGATAAGGACATGTTACTTAAACAGCAATCTTCATGACGCTGTGCAAAAAAATAAGCAGGACTAGGGAGAATTCCATTCCAGGAAGTTTAAATAATAGATCTTGAACAGAAAGAAGTTAAAATAAAAAAGAAGTCTGAAGTCCAGTAGGTATAGGAGAAAACACTGAGAAAATGTTGGGGAAATATACACAGAGTAAAATACTTAGACCTATTTCTTTTTTTTTTTTGGAGGGGGGGTAGGGTGGTGAGGTGGGGGTAGTAGTCCAAGGTAGGGGATTCATATTTTTGTCAAAAATACCCTGGGAAGCCATTGGATAATATCCAGCATAATTCAGAGATCTCAAACAAAGACTGCACTAGGCATTTTAAAAAATTTTCTGATACTTTCCTTATGCTTTTTCTGTCCTGTGTGGAGAACAGTGACTTGAAAACTACATTTCCTATCCCCCCACCCTTACCCTGGGGTTTTCAATTTATTCTGTACAGAAGGCAATGACAAAAATTTGAGTGTTAGATCATGGAAAAAAGTCAGCACAGCCCAAGTTCTTTTTCTCTATCTGATTCAGCATCTTCAGAACTGCCTTCACTCCTTCAGTGATTCTAGGGCTTACTAACCCCTTTTCCCCTTTGACACACAGTCAAATATGTTAAATTCACCTTCCCTTTGTATTCTCCAAATTATAGTGGTAATAATGGTTTCCAAGTATCTTGTGAATACTTGGATGTCTTACTGGTTACTCTTGTCTCAGCAGTTTTTCTAACACTTATGTAATGAGTCATGAGTATTGAATTCCTACTATTGATCTAGCATAGATTCTTGCTCCTAACTGGCTCCTTGTTCAAGGTTAAGACAATGAAACATGTGGCAGTTAGAAATTATTTCCTGAAGATCTAGGGCATACTTCTGGAACACTTGTTCTTTATTTACTATTCGTTTGGTGATCATAATATTTACAAATTGTTAACTTTCCTATAGATTTTGTTAAGGTTTCTAAAAGCATAGTTTTAGATAGTTATCTCTGTGACTCAGCAACTGGCCAACTATCACCCAATAGTCAGAACTTAATGAAATACTCACTCTGTGATATACAAGGATCTCTCATTATAAGACCACATGTCTGATCTAGTGACCTACTTTCTTTTTTTTATTTTATATATATTTTACATCCTCCTTCCTTTTTGTACAATGTATGCTTTCTTCTTTCAGGTGTAGACCCCGTAAAATTCACATGACCAATTTGCCTGTGAACCATCACCATAGTCCCTTGTGCTCTTCCCTCCTATTTTGACCCCTCTCCCTCCCCCTCCCCCTGCCCTGCAGAGTGTCTCTGGTTAATAGTCACCTGTTAATTTTGTTTTTTAATTTATTGTAATTTTTTCCATATCCCTTATTTGGTTCCCCTACATTCTTTCTATAAGTGAAACCACCCAATATTTTTATTTTTCTTTCTGGCTTCACTGAGCATAATCCCTTCCAGTTCCAACCATGTTGCTGTGAATGACATGAGTTAATCTTCTTTGATTGCAAGGAAATGTGGTATATATACAAATGGAATACTACTCAGTAGTCACCTACTCTCTAAATTAGTGCTGGCAAGACAATTATTGGCATATGTCTGTATATATCAGACATAGAGAAAAGACCTCTTCTTCAACTCTCAACTCTGTATCTGGTGCCCTGCTACAGTGTAAAAATTCTAGAGACTCAAAGGCTGAATATATTCTCAAGACATTGAATTTACTCCAAAGACTACTTCAAACTTTCCAACTAATTTGTTATCAATACCCTAAATGATACCATAGTTGATGATTGTATGAATTTTTAAAAGAAATTTTGGTTTTATAAAACAAGTTGAGGTGCAGATCTTTTTTTTTAGAAAGAGATGCTTTCTTCTTGAATACAAACTTCCATTGGGAGAGTGAGAAAGAGAGGAAAGGGAGGAGGCAGAGAGATAACATATTTGTCTAATTATTTTGCTTGATATCACACATATTAAACCAGTATGTCTGTAATTATCAATACACGATATGACTGAAAGAGTCAAAACAAAAAAATAGATCCATTGGAATATTTTGATAGAGAATAGCCTTTTAATGACAATATTATCATACTTTAAGGATTAGCTGTTAGATACTAGATAATAACAGATTGAACTAATTTAATAATGAAAATCTGTTTTTCTGTGACTGTCTCTCTCATCTTGCAACTTCTGAAATGCTTGTTTCACCTAAAAAGTAAAACTTGACTATTAACTTCAACTATTACTGGATTTTACCATCTCCTCTAGTATATAGCTAAGGTGTTTCCAAATCACAGCTCAAGATGCACCCCCTAATTAAATTCTCATTTACTTCGACAACTGCAAGTCAGCCAACACAGATGCTCCAAAATTGTGACTTATTATTTTCAATAAGATACTGATCACTACTTTTTAAACACATTAGTTACAGAGCATTTTCCCCGTAATTGTGAAATATCAAGCCAACAGGAAGGACTTATATTAAAACAGTAGCATGGACTCAAAACTTTTCAAAGAGATGAACACTCAAAGCCATTAAAGACAAAATGCCCTATCAATTTGAATGACAATAATAGCTTGGCACATCCATTAGTGCATTAATACTACATGAAGCCATTACATTGTTTCCACATATCTATTAATACCCTGTTTCCACATATCTATTAATATAATTAGTGATAATATGGAAAGCCTGCAATAAACCTGAAACCTTAAAACTGAGAAAATTTGAAAGGATTCTCTTTGGGAATCAACCTGATAGTTCTTCCTTCTTTTCCTCTCCAATGCCAATAAAGGGATATTAGTGTGAAACTGTCATCTTCCAAATGCATATAATGATTATCTGCACAATCAAAGACATATCCTGGGAGCTGAGCTGATAAAACATCTTGTCCAAGGTAAGAGCTATAGTTGGGGGAAATCAAAAACTGAGTTGGATTTGTATGTCGTCTTAATCACTTATTTTCATTATGTCCCAGAGTAAGTCACTGGAAATTGCTCTTAAGCTTCCATTTTTTTCCTTTGTCCTATAAAATGGAGATGCTAACATCTATCTCCTACAGTAGTTATTGCAATTATAAGCCCGATTTTAGAGTTTAGAACATTGCTTAGAATGTTAGCAGCTCTTAAATACCGATTCTTTGTGTATTACTCTCTTTAAAAGTCCTCATAGTGATCTCCAGAGGGGTAGACTTATCTCTACCTTGTATTAAAGTGAACTGAATTTGGATCCTGCATATACAGATAATAAAGGGCAGGGCTGGGAGTTATCATTAATGAGATGCTCAGGATTAAGCAAGTTCTACAACTTTTTTTTTTCATTTCATCAGTAAGTATCTTTTCCTTTTCTGACTCCTCCCATTTACTAATAATTGTGTTGCAGGCCTCCCTGGTGGCCAAGGGGCTAAGTCTCAGCACTATAAACCACTGCAGCCTGAATTCAACTCCAGGCCAGGGAGTTTCCCACATGGCACTGAAGACCTCTCCTGACTTGCCTGCTGCTCCCCTCAGCAGTATATTTCAGTAGATCTGCCTGTTCCGCTCCCCATTCTGTCTCCGGAGAATCATCTCACTCCCCACACCTCTGGCCTATGCCCCAGTTTTTCTACACACACACACACACACACACACACACACACAATTTGTGTTGGACCATGTAGGGAGGCAGTCAACAAACAGGCAAGTAAAGTATCAAAGGAGATGGAGCACCTGTACAGGTATTTATACCAAGTGGCTGGGATGTCACAATATTTGATACTCTTATGTCAGTTTCATCATGGGTGTTAAATCTCAAGATGTCATGTTAGACATCAGATCTTAGAAATGACTGGGTTGCTTTAAATCTAGCTTATGATCATTTGTCTCCCTGGTAGTTTGGTTTCAGAAAGTGGAAAAATGTAGGACTTGCCCTTTGTGCTTCTGTTCTAGCTTGACCTCTGAGACTCAGCCTATTTCAATTCTTGAAATTGTTCCATCTTCATATTTACACCCTTAAGAAGCAAAGATTCAAGACCTGTCAAAGTCACTGTAAGATAACAGGGCATTTCTGCTACTGCTCCTCTAGTAGCAAGCAACCAGTGTTGATTTTTTTGTGTGTGTCCTACCCCAAATTCAGTAAACGGAAATCATACTTGTGTCTTTATTTTTATTTGTAGCTTAGTTTGATAAATGTCTCACAGCATTACACTTAATGAGGAATTTTACACACACATGAATGCACACACTTGATGAAATACATTCCTATTCTCTTTCAAAAATACACATCATTAAACAGGTAGTCTTAGATAATTCAAGTCTTCTATATAGTCAAAGAGAAAATGTGGTAAGAGCCCTCTCCAATCTTTTTTTTTTTTTTTAAAGATTTATTTGTGCATACAAGCTGGGGTGTAGGCCAGAGGTGTGGGGTGGTGAGAGGACTCACCAGACACAGAACGGGGAGCAGAACAAGCAGATCAACCAAAGCACACTGCTGAGGGGAGCAGTGGGCAAGACAGGAGAGGTCTGCCGTGCCATGCGGGAATCTCCCTGGCCGGGTATCAAGATCAGCGCTGCAGTGGCTCTGGACAGCCCCACAGTGCTGTGCCCAACCCGTTGTGACACCAGAGGAGCCCCGGTCTCTCCCATCCTATGTACCCCCGACATCAGGATGTAGACATAACAAGCTCTTAGACACAAGGCCAAAGAGCTTTGTGATAGTTTGCTCTCAATGTGAACACCACACAATTGTGAGTTCCTTCATACTCACAATTTAAACATATGGCTAGGAATTGGATTTTCTAGTTATGAAGAGGCTGTCTAGTGTCTCTGGCTGAAAGGTGATCACAACTCCTGTCTCCCACTACATGTCCTTATTCTTCTATGCGTCACCCTCAGGGTGAGAGTGAGAAGGAAGTTCAGAAGTCTGGGTGGACAGCTTGCATCTGGCTAAAAGAAAACTTTGTTTCCACTTTATGTTTTTATTTGAAAAGCAGTTGTTCACATGATATTTGTGTGCTTTCCACTCTACTAGCAAGAAAAATCACAGACAACACACAAACTTGTTAGTGGAAGTTCTCAAGGATTTTGAAATAGATACGGTCTGATATTAAAAATATGGCATGACTTTTTTTCTGCTAGGAAGTTACTGATTGTTGAAATTATTAAATCAGCATTTCAAAGAGTGCTTTGCAGAAGCTCCTAACTACTCTACATATCCAAATTAAGCCAAAAATACAATAGTGGAAAGCATCTGACAGTGAAGAAGATATGGTGATATATAATTCTCAGATGTCATGCTGACAATATATTTTGTTGTGGGTTGTATAAAGGTTTGTGTATGTGTACATATATGCCCCATATAATGCATGTTCTCCAATAACCATTTCCTTTTGTATCAAGACACACAACTAGTCTAAATTTTCAAACACTCTTTCATCCAAATGAGGTAAATGTTGCCAAGAGCTACCTAGTGGAGTAAGGGTGCTGATGATAAAGCAAGTCCCACAGAAGACATCCTCACACTATATATTCTCTGCTGTTCCTTCCCCCTGCACTGCTGAAGATGGAAGAGTATCACATAGAACCAATCAGGATTCAAGAATTACTATAAGGAACAATTTCTTCCTCTGACTTTTATGAAGAACAACATGTGTTCTCTACTGAGCTGTTACAGATCTGGGCCTATGTTTTAGTGATACAATCTATACACCTGTCAACTAACACAAGCTATGAATACGATCTCTGAGAAATGTGAAGTTGGGGTGTATTAGAAATGTCACATGGAAGGAACCACTGATAACATTCTGAATGACCATTAGTTACTAACCACAACTCTGCTCTAATATTAGTCCCACAAATAAGAATTGTCTGATGTTGGGGCCTCCCTGGTGGCGCAGCGGTTGAGCATTGCGCTGTGGAGCTGTCGGCAGGGCAGCGCACGATGCGAGTTCGACACTCGGCCGCGGAGAATCCAACATGGTGCGGCAGACCTCTCCTGCCTCACCCACTGCTCCCCTCAGCAGTGTATTTCTGATCTGCCTGTTCTGCTCCCCGCTCTGGCTCTGGTGAACCCTCTCGCCGCCCCATGCCTCTGGCCTGTGCCGCAGCTTGTATATATAAATAAAAAATAAATCTTAAAAAAATGTTAAAAGTGTTATGTATAGATCTTTATTCAACTTTCTCAATGGACAACTGAGGACTATTTGCCAAACTTTAAGTGCACATAGCCTTTGTATTACTAAATCTACAAAGATAATTTTGCCATACAGACATCTCTGCCACATTTCTGATGCTACTCTGAAGACATTCATTGTGGTATTGTCTGTAATTGTATCTACTGAAGAACGTTTAGATTGTTTTCAAGTTTTTGCTATCTAAACAAAATACAGAACATTTAAAAAGTGTACTAGATAGCCCATAAAAGTGGCATTTATCTGTATGCTTTGACAAATAAAAGACAATTACATTTGCATAAAACTCATGAACAAGAAATTAGCATAGGGTGATGTGTAAGAGAACAGGCTACAGAATTAAACTCTTTAATTTAATATCTGGTTCCATTTACTCAGTGCATAGTCACATACGAGTTAACCCAATGCCTTCAGACTCTTCTAATGTTAAAGTAAACCTCATAATAGTCACCCTAAGTAGGTTTTACATAAATTTAAAGAATTAATTCTGGGCAGTGGGAGGAGTAAAGAAAAAGAAAGTTACTTTTTTACTTAATTGATCATTAAAATGTTAAAAAATGGCAGAATTGGAAGATTATAATATTCAAATCCAAATTTGCAAAAGGAACACAGAAGCAGAAATCAATTATAAAATGAAATTTGCTAAGTTAAGGAACAAGTGCATGAATCATATTGCTAATGGTTTGAATCATTATATACATTCTACATTTCAAACTTTGCATTTAGTCTAAGGATCCTAAGTATATCGCTCACACCAGATAACTTTTTTCAAGATTAAGAACTTTTCTGATGAAAATGCTAGGTCCCCCAACCCATTCAGTGCAGGAAGCAAAATCACCAAAAACATTGTGCATTAAAAAGGGGGGGAGTTATAATTACATATTTCAAATGCCATTAGGTAAAAATAAGTGAAAATTTAATGAAGGGCACTAGACATTTTGATTTTGATAAAATGAGACAAAAATCAAAACCAGTGTTCACAGCTAGGAAACTCCTCAGAACACAGGTCAAAAGTACCAAAGTATCTTCCCTCATTTAATACTTACTATTTTGTACAGGGGAAATATGGTTAAGAAAATATTAAATTACTATACTTAGCTATTTACAGAGGTATTAAATCTGGGTCTTCCCTACTTTGTGATATTGTAAATCCTTCTAGTGATTTTTCAACCTTAAGTCATTTATTCTAGCTGACTGTGACTATTAGTTCAGAAACTGTCACCTGCATATACAAATCCCTGTTATGATTTTTTTCCACAAGGAAGTATTATTTTGTATCTCAAAGTGAACTAAATATCAAAATTAAAATCATGTTCTTATACCCAGTAAGAGTAGCAATACTAGCAATAATTGGTTAAACATCAATACCAAAATTCATTTTGTAATATGTAAAGTCAAAAAAAAAAAAAGGAAAAACAGTTTTGAATCCATTAGAAGTTTGTAGCATTAATTGGAAGCAACCTAATTTTAATTACACTGAAAAGTTTTCATCTGCAACAGTAAGTTGTAGAAAAAGCAAATACTTCAAAAGCCCCAAGGAAAAAGATGTCACTTAACCACTGGAGAGAAGATGGAGGTAAAAACAATATAGATGAAGATGTTCATTTTCTAAGATCTACAACTTTATCAGGCAATTAGCAAAATAATGTATTCACTTTTAGAAGATGAATGAATAATGATTCATTCCTCCTTGATTCATTCATTCTTCAGTTCATTCATCCATCCATTGATTCACTCATGACTTATTTATCCAGTAAATACTTATTTTACATTTACATTATACCTAAATCTGTGCCGAAAATAATTGCTTCAGAAAGAGCAGGAAATCAAATAATCTCCTTAGCATTCATACCACTGTGGGATTGGGATTTCCAAAGAAGGGCTTTTGGATTTGTTTGGATGAGTTTGCATCTGTCAGTGGTGGGCTTGAGATGAAAAGTTGGCAAGTACACTCAAATTAGGTAATTTGAAGAGAATGTTAAAACAGGCTAGGTGAAAGCCTGTTTTTTACCATTTAGGAGAAAAAAATATATAATGGATGCTTTAATACTACAAGGCTTTTATTAGTGGGAAATTATTGCCACCTACAAGTTGCAGGAATAGGGGCTTTTCTTCAAGGACAGGAGTCCTCAGCAAAATACTGAGAGAAGCCCACTAGAGGGGACTACCAAAAAATGCGATGGCTATGAGAAGAAAATACGCACACCAAGAAAATATGGATGCATGTGGAATACAGAGAAACTGAACACAGGGTCAGGAAAAAGACAACACTTACAAGATGACCATAGAACAGTGGCATATAGCAGGGGAAGTGGAGGGGGAAAGCTCAAAACAGGGGAGGGCAGAGCACAAGGGACTGTGGTGATGGATCACAGGTGCTGCAGTGGTGGGAGAAATACCAGAACTACACCTGAGGGGAGAAATCAAATACTGTCTAAAAATGACCAACGATGTAAGAAAATAAATTCAATAATAAAAAAGAGACTTTTGATTTGAGAAAAAGAAACAGGGCAGAGAAGGGACCTGGAGAATAACTGCCTCAAGTTCTTTCCTACTATTGTTTTCTTTTCCATTGGTCTAACTCAAACACAATGCAGAGCCCGGAAGAACCGAGAATGCCCCCCGGCTGCAGGTTAGCCTCCAGGCACGGAGCAGGACAAGGATGAGTACAGCGTGGGCCTGGAGGGCTGAGAGGGAGAGAGTCAGCACACTGGGTGAGACATTTAAATATACACAACTCAATTTTCTTTGCATATTAGCAGGCAGACAGCATTTTTCTTCCTCTCCTCTGCCATGTCTACCCAGCCTTTAGGGACTTCCATAACAAACTTGAATTAAAAAAAAAAAAAAAAAGTTGTTTTCATCTTCAAGTTGCATTATTAGTGACTATTTTGGCACAACTGTGGCTGGGATCCCTGATTAGAAAAGCCCTTGTTTTTCCTCTTTGTCTTGCTTTATTAGTGATTTTTAAGCTCGGCTGTGACTGGGATCCTTGATTAGAAAGGCCCATCCTTTTCTCTTTGTCTTAAATTATTAGTGACTTTTTTAGCACAACTGTGGCTGGGATCCCTGATTAATAGGTCCATCTTTGTTTTAGCCATACTTCCTAGAAGCATCTAGTCAGCTCTTAAGACATTTCACATATTCATACAAAGTGGTGTTTAGTGAAGCAAAGAAGAGGGAAAAGGAGAAAAAGTGGTGTGATGTGCTAAGAGGTGACTACAGAGGTTTAAGTTTCCTTCCTTTTAAGAAAATTTTATCTTGGTCAACTAGGGACGAAAACCAGGGAGAAAGACCGAAAGTCTAGGTAAAAAGTCACATCTTTTGAGAAGTGAAGATACACTGAATATTAGAATCAAACTTTTGTCCCCGTATAGAACACACCTTAAAGTAGCACGCTGTATTTCCACACTGTATTGGTATGCATGTGTGGAAACTTGTGAGCACAAATGTAATTGATCCTGCTTCCACTAGGAAATGTATAATATTAGTGTTACATTTAAAACAGCTGGTACATAAATGAGTCAGAAAGTCTTTTTAAATATTAAGAGATAAAATGCCTACAACCTTTATTGAGTATCTGTTACAGAACAGCTACTTATTAAATGTTAGTTTCTAAGTGAGAATAACCAAGTCACCAAACTACCACTTTCTATTCATTGGTGAAAACATTTAAGATCTAATTTCTTAGCAACTTTTCAAGTATATAATATAGTACACTTAAGGATAGTCAACAAAACATGCAGTAAACGCCCAGAAGTTGACCTTTTAACAGAAAGTTTATGCCCTTTGACACACGTTTCTTCACTTACCCCATCAGCCAGTTTGCCAGCCAAAATTATTCTACTGTATCTTCTCTGAGTCAACTTTGTTAAGAGTCCAAACATAAGGGCTCACATTATCAGCTTTTGTCTAACTTATTTTACTGAGGATAATGCTCAAGGTCTATCTATATCCTTGCAAATGGAAGAATTTCCTTCTCTCAAGATTAAAAAGATTGAGGTGTGTATTTAAATTCTCCTGGATGAAAATAGGGGATGGGAAATTTCTACTTTTCTTAAAGCATTTAATAGAAAACTTGTATGTTCTCTGTCTTTTTGAAATGGATGTAAATCTTTCAAACAGCAAACTATGTTTCTTGGCAATTTTAGATTCAAGAATTTTTTTCTCAAAAACCTGGAAACAATATCTTTGAAACATAATCATTAATGAAATGTAATCATTGGGATAGGAGCCTAATGTCGGTCCCCTCTCCCACCCACCATCCAATTTGCAAAACTCTCTCGTCATAAATGTGTCTTTGGCCTTTGAGTGACGACGATTAGCTGACACCTGCAGCCACCACAATGACAGGTGAATGTACAGTGACCCTGTGTAAGAAGAGGTGCTGTCAAGTCCTCCCACTTGAACCAGGTTTATTTACCTTAACAGCACCTAGGAAAGGATGCAGCTCCTTGACTATATCAAAGGGGGAGACCTCTCTCTGGCTAGGTAACCTCTTAGTCAATTGTCTGTGCTGTGCACCTCCTTCTGCTGTAATCCTGCATCACAACACAACTGATTCCTTTCTGAGAAGTGACATTAGGAAGGCAGCCTCACTGGGACCCCAGCAGCAACCAGGTGGCATCCACCCAAGGACAGAAG